>CM029597.1:27384540-27541521 GCA_017311375.1 Mytilus coruscus | reverse complement strand
ATTGCCTTTTTTATTTTTTTTTTAAACCAATAAAAGTTTTTAAAAAAGGGCTTTTGTTTGATCACCTAATAAAAACTTAGAAATCAAAATACCTCAAAAAAATTTTTCATCCTAAAAAATTTTTGCAAAACTTTTAAAATTTCAGAAAAAAAAAAATTTAAGGGAAAAAAAAAAAATTTTTTAAAATTTTTAAAATTTTTTAAAATTTAACTTTAAAATAAAACTTTTAAAGAAAAACAAAATTTTGGAATTTAAAAATAAGTTGTATTTCTAAAAACTTTTTAGGTTTTTAAATTTAATTTTATTTCCAAATTTTAAAAATTTAAAAATTTCTTTGTAAAACTTTAAAGGGCTTTAATTTTTCACAAAAATAGGGTGAAAATTGGAAAAAATTGATTTTTTTTTAAAAAAAATTTTTAATTTTGAAAATTTTTTAAAAACTTTGGAATTTATTGAAAAAAAAAAAAAAGTTTTTAAAATTTTAAAAAAGGGGGAAAAAAATTTTAAAATTGGAAAATTGGTATTTTTCCAATTAACTTTTAAAAGGTTTTTGAAATTTTAATTTTAAAAAAATTTTAAGTTTCAAAGTTTTAAATTTTTAAAAGGGCTCTTTGGGATTTAAAATTTGAAAAAAATTTTGGTTTTTTTTTAAAAAAAAAAGGGGGTTAAAAATTTTTTGGAAAAAAAATTTAAAAAATAAATTTTTTAAACTTAAAATTTTTTATTAAAAAAATTTTTTTGGAAAAAAGGTTTTGGAAAATTTAAGGGGAAAAAAAAAAAGGGTTTTTAAAAAAAAAAGCTTTTTTTTAATTTTAAAATAGAAAAAAATTTTGGTTTAAAATTTTAAATTTCCCAAATTATTTTTAAAATTTTTAAAACCCTAACTTGGATTTAAACAATTTTAAATCTTTTTTAAAATACAAAAATTAAATTTTTAAATTTAAAACGTTGGGTTTTTGAATTTAAGGGGGTTTTAAACTTTAAAAAACCATAAAGGGTGAAAAGGCAAAAACCTTTAAAATTTTTTTTTTTAAAAAATATTTTATATTTAAAACCTTTTTTAAAAATTTTTCAAAAAAAATTTAAAAATTAAAAAAATTTAAGGGAAAATTTTTAATTTGGGTTTTTTTTTGAAAAAAATTTACTTTTAAAAAACAAAATTTTATTTCTTTTTAAATTCCAAAAAGTATTTTTAAAAAATTTTGAAATTTCTTTTAAAAAATAATTAAAAATTTTTTAAAAATTTTTGGGAGTTTTTAAAATTTGGGCAAAATTTTTTCCTTTTTAATATTTGTTTTTT
Source organism: Mytilus coruscus (assembly GCA_017311375.1). Classification (NCBI taxonomy): domain Eukaryota; kingdom Metazoa; phylum Mollusca; class Bivalvia; order Mytilida; family Mytilidae; genus Mytilus; species Mytilus coruscus. The sequence continues at coordinate 27,540,221 of CM029597.1, read as the reverse complement.
GGGAAAAAAAATTTTATTTCTTTTTGGAAATTTATTTTAAAATTAAATTTAAGTTTTAAATTTAGGGTTACAAATTGTTTAAAATTCCGAAAAACCAAAAATTTTGGGGAATAATTTTTTGTTTTTTTAAACGGGGAAAATGTTTGAAAAAAATTTTGGGGTTTTTTTTTTAAATTTAATTTTAAAGGGAAAAAATGTTTAAAATTTTTTTGGAAAATTTTATTTGGGAAAAAACTATTTCCCGGTTTTTCAAATTTAATTTTTTTTAAAAATTTTTTTTCTTTTTTTTTTTTAAATTTTTTTTTCCATTTCTTGTTTTGTTTTTAAACTTAAAAACATTTAAAGTTTTTTAAAAAATTTTCGGTTTTAAATTTTCCGAATTTTTTTGGGGTTTAAATTTTTCGGATTAAAAACGAAAATTTTTTAAAAAAATTTAAAATTTAAAAAAAACCCCGAAAAAAACCCTTTAAATATTTTTTTAAAAGTTTTTGGTTTTTTCCCCAACAAAAGATGTGGAATGGAGACAGAGGCAGGATTGGACACTTTATATAATCTTGAATGTTGGAATGATTAGCTGCTAAACATTACTTTTATAGTGTTCTGAAATGCTTTCAATTTGTTATCAAAATAGTTTCAAACAGGTTCTAGACATTTCATGTCAGAAAACATGCTTATAGGGTAAGCTGGCAATAATTAAAGTCTTGTTTTCAAATTCTGTAAAAATTGATACAGGGTGGGGGTATAAAATGTACTGCAAAAGAAAACTTAGAGTATATGCAGTGATTTCTTTCAGGCTATAATTCTTAAATATAAGTATTGTTGTGAGAAAAGTGTTTTTAGAAAGTTTTCTACTGGAATAAATGTTAGTATATTTGGCAAAAAAGGAACATACAGAATTTCACCAAATCTGGTTTATCTCAGAGATTTTAATGAAATTAACTCAAATATGAAGTTTTATAAATATTTCATGAAGATTGAGAAAATCCTGTAGCCCTTTTCACAAAAATCTTAAGTGTAAAATTTATCGAAGTCTAAAATATTCCTTAACAATTCAACTAAATATTTTTATCGTAAGATTAATTTTACACTTAAGATTTTTGTGAAAAACTACTAAACCTTAACTATGATGACTCAGCATAAATTCACAGTTTACAGTATGCATAGTTTAGTTAAAGCCCTGAATGCAAAATAAATTCTTTATATGTGCATATTAGTAATTTAAACTGTTTAGAAGTGCTTATGTTTACTCTTCGCAGTCATTGAAACTCATAGATCCTTCCTGAATATTATTGGTGGGGTGTTTTATCCTGTCGATAACCCAAAAGTAAGCCGTAGCACCTAAATGTGCTTTTTTGATCACGGCATAATAAAATACAATCTAGAAATACAAAAATACCTCAGTAAAACTTAAAATAGTGTGTTCTATCCTAAATATGCACTAAATATTCCATATTGCTAGAAACAGCAGAATAATTTAGAAATTTGAGGCCCCATGGGCAAAAACAGAGAAAATGCCTACCCTAGGTCATAAAACAAATAATTTAACTTGTAAATGCTATGACTTTATTATTTTAAAGGTCTTTTGTATAGAAACCAATAACAGTACTTGGAAGTTATGCAAAATCAGATGTTAGCAGTCATTTCTATAAAACTTTTAGTGAATTCATACATCAGACTGGTATCTTCATACATACAACTTTTGCAAATATGGCTTTGTTTAAACACTTCTAGTTCATATATCAGCTAAACTATGTTAGATGTATGGTAAGAGATGATACTGTTGTGACAAGATTTCTTAACTGACCATTTGAGGCAGTAATTGTGAACTTTCATCGACAAATAGGCATACAGTAAGATGTGGAATGGAGACAGAGGCAGGATTGGACACTTTATATAATCTTGAATGTTGGAATGATTAGCTGCTAAACATTACTTTTATAGTGTTCTGAAATGCTTTCAATTTGTTATCAAAATAGTTTCAAACAGGTTCTAGACATTTCATGTCAGAAAACATGCTTATAGGGTAAGCTGGCAATAATTAAAGTCTTGTTTTCAAATTCTGTAAAAATTGATACAGGGGTGGGGTATAAAATGTACTGCAAAAGAAAACTTAGAGTATATGCAGTGATTTCTTTCAGGCTATAATTCTTAAATATAAGTATTGTTGAGAAAAAGTGTTTTTAGAAAGTTTTCTATTGGAATAAATGTTAGTATATTTGGCAAAAACGGAACATACAGAATTTCACCAAATCTGGTTTATCTCAGAGATTTTAATGAAATTAACTCAAATATGAAGTTTTATAAATATTTCATGAAGATTGAGAAAATCCTGGGCCTTAACTATGATGACTCAGCATAAATTCACAGTTTACAGTATGCATAGTTTAGTTAAAGCCCTGAATGCAAAATAAATTCTTTATATGTGCATATTAGTAATTTAAATTGTTTAGAAGTGCTTATGTTTACTCTTCGCAGTCATTGAAACTCATAGATCCTTCCTGAATATTATTGGTGGGGTGTTTTATCCTGTCGATAACCCAAAAGTAAGCCGTAGCACCTAAATGTGCTTTTTGTGATCACGGCATAATAAAATACAATCTAGAAATACAAAATACCTCAGTAAAACTTAAAATAGTGTGTTCTATCCTAAATATGCACTAAATATTCCATATTGCTAGAAACAGCAGAATAATTTAGGAAATTTGAGGCCCCAGGGCAAAAACAGAGAAAATGCCTACCCCTAGGTCATAAAACAAATAATTTAACTTGTAAATGCTATGACTTTATTATTTTAAAGGTCTTTTGTATAGAAACCAATAACAGTACTTGGAAGTTATGCAAAATCAGATGTTAGCAGTCATTTCTATAAAACTTTTAGTGAATTCATACATCAGACTGGTATCTTCATACATACAACTTTTGCAAATATGGCTTTGTTTAAACACTTCTAGTTCATATATCAGCTAAACTATGTTAGATATATGGTAAGAGATGATACTGTTGTGACAAGATTTCTTAACTGACCATTTGAGGCAGTAATTGTGAACTTTCATTGACAAATAGGCATACAGTAAGATGTGGAATGGAGACAGAGGCAGGATTGGACACTTTATATAATCTTGAATGTTGGAATGATTAGCTGCTAAACATTACTTTTATAGTGTTCTGAAATGCTTTCAATTTGTTATCAAAATAGTTTCAAACAGGTTCTAGACATTTCATGTCAGAAAACATGCTTATAGGGTAAGCTGGCAATAATTAAAGTCTTGTTTTCAAATTCTGTAAAAAATTGATACAGGGTGGGGTATAAAATGTACTGCAAAGAAAACTTAGAGTATATGCAGTGATTTCTTTCAGGCTATAATTCTTAAATATAAGTATTGTTGTGAGAAAAGTGTTTTAGAAAGTTTTCTATTGGAATAAATGTTAGTATATTGGGCAAAAAGGAACATACAGAATTTCACCAAATCTGGTTTATCTCAGAGATTTTAATGAAATTAACTCAAATATGAAGTTTTATAAATATTTCATGAAGATTGAGAAAATCCTGGGCCTTAACTATGATGACTCAGCATAAATTCACAGTTTACAGTATGCATAGTTTAGTTAAAGCCCTGAATGCAAAATAAATTCTTTATATGTGCATATTAGTAATTTAAATTGTTTAGAAGTGCTTATGTTTACTCTTCGCAGTCATTGAAACTCATAGATCCTTCCTGAATATTATTGGTGGGGTGTTTTTATCCTGTCGATAACCCAAAAGTAAGTCCGTAGCACCTAAATGTGCTTTTTGTGATCACGGCATAATAAAATACAATCTAGAAATACAAAATACCTCAGTAAAACTTAAAATAGTGTGTTCTATCCTAAATATGCACTAAATATTCCATATTGCTAGAAACAGCAGAATAATTTAGGAAATTTGAGGCCCCAGGGCAAAAACAGAGAAAATGCCTACCCTAGGTCATAAAACAAATAATTTAACTTGTAAATGCTATGACTTTATTATTTTAAAGGTCTTTTGTATAGAAACCAATAACAGTACTTGGAAGTTATGCAAAATCAGATGTTAGCAGTCATTTCTATAAAACTTTTAGTGAATTCATACATCAGACTGGTATCTTCATACATACAACTTTTGCAAATATGGCTTTGTTTAAACACTTCTAGTTCATATATCAGCTAAACTATGTTAGATGTATGGTAAGAGATGATACTGTTGTGACAAGATTTCTTAACTGACCATTTGAGGCAGTAATTGTGAACTTTCATCGACAAATAGGCATACAGTAAGATGTGGAATGGAGACAGAGGCAGGATTGGACACTTTATATAATCTTGAATGTTGGAATGATTAGCTGCTAAACATTACTTTATAGTGTTCTGAAATGCTTTCAATTTGTTATCAAAATAGTTTCAAACAGGTTCTAGACATTTCATGTCAGAAAACATGCTTATAGGGTAAGCTGGCAATAATTAAAGTCTTGTTTTCAAATTCTGTAAAAATTGATACAGGGGTGGGGTATAAAATGTACTGCAAAAGAAAACTTAGAGTATATGCAGTGATTTCTTTCAGGCTATAATTCTTAAATATAAGTATTGTTGTGAGAAAAGTGTTTTAGAAAGTTTTCTATTGGAATAAATGTTAGTATATTTGGCAAAAAGGAACATACAGAATTTCACCAAATCTGGTTTATCTCAGAGATTTTAATGAAATTAACTCAAATATGAAGTTTTATAAATATTTCATGAAGATTGAGAAAATCCTGGGCCTTAACTATGATGACTCAGCATAAATTCACAGTTTACAGTATGCATAGTTTAGTTAAAGCCCTGAATGCAAAATAAATTCTTTATATGTGCATATTAGTAATTTAAATTGTTTAGAAGTGCTTATGTTTACTCTTCGAGTCATTGAAACTCATAGATCCTTCCTGAATATTATTGGTGGGGTGTTTTTATCCTGTCGATAACCCAAAAGTAAGCCGTAGCACCTAAATGTGCTTTTGTGATCACGGCATAATAAAATACAATCTAGAAATACAAAATACCTCAGTAAAACTTAAAATAGTGTGTTCTATCCTAAATATGCACTAAATATTCCATATTGCTAGAAACAGCAGAATAATTTAGGAAATTTGAGGCCCCAGGGGCAAAAACAGAAAAATGCCTACCCTAGGTCATAAAACAAATAATTTAACTTGTAAATGCTATGACTTTATTATTTTAAAGGTCTTTTGTATAGAAACCAATAACAGTACTTGGAAGTTATGCAAAATCAGATGTTAGCAGTCATTTCTATAAAACTTTTAGTGAATTCATACATCAGACTGGTATCTTCATACATACAACTTTTGCAAATATGGCTTTGTTTAAACACTTCTAGTTCATATATCAGCTAAACTATGTTAGATATATGGTAAGAGATGATACTGTTGTGACAAGATTTCTTAACTGACCATTTGAGGCAGTAATTGTGAACTTTCATTGACAAATAGGCATACAGTAAGATGTGGAATGGAGACAGAGGCAGGATTGGACACTTTATATAATCTTGAATGTTGGAATGATTAGCTGCTAAACATTACTTTTATAGTGTTCTGAAATGCTTTCAATTTGTTATCAAAATAGTTTCAAACAGGTTCTAGACATTTCATGTCAGAAAACATGCTTATAGGGTAAGCTGGCAATAATTAAAGTCTTGTTTTCAAATTCTGTAAAAATTGATACAGGGTGGGGGTATAAAATGTACTGCAAAAGAAAACTTAGAGTATATGCAGTGATTTCTTTCAGGCTATAATTCTTAAATATAAATATTGTTGTGAGAAAAAGTGTTTTAGAAAGTTTTCTATTGGAATAAATGTTAGTATATTTGGCAAAAAGGAACATACAGAATTTCACCAAATCTGGTTTATCTCAGAGATTTTAATGAAATTAACTCAAATATGAAGTTTTATAAATATTTCATGAAGATTGAGAAAATCCTGGGCCTTAACTATGATGACTCAGCATAAATTCACAGTTTACAGTATGCATAGTTTAGTTAAAGCCCTGAATGCAAAATAAATTCTTTATATGTGCATATTAGTAATTTAAATTGTTTAGAAGTGCTTATGTTTACTCTTCGCAGTCATTGAAACTCATAGATCCTTCCTGAATATTATTGGTGGGGTGTTTTTATCCTGTCGATAACCCAAAAGTAAGCCGTAGCACCTAAATGTGCTTTTTTGTGATCACGGCATAATAAAATACAATCTAGAAATACAAAAATACCTCAGTAAAACTTACAATAGTGTGTTCTATCCTAAATATGCACTAAATATTCCATATTGCTAGAAACAGCAGAATAATTTAGGAAATTTGAGGCCCCAGGGGCAAAAAACAGAGAAAAATGCCTACCCTAGGTCATAAAACAAATAATTTAACTTGTAAATGCTATGACTTTATTATTTTAAAGGTCTTTTGTATAGAAACCAATAACAGTACTTGGAAGTTATGCAAAATCAGATGTTAGCAGTCATTTCTATAAAACTTTTAGTGAATTCATACATCAGACTGGTATCTTCATACATACAACTTTTGCAAATATGGCTTTGTTTAAACACTTCTAGTTCATATATCAGCTAAACTATGTTAGATATATGGTAAGAGATGATACTGTTGTGACAAGATTTCTTAACTGACCATTTGAGGCAGTAATTGTGAACTTTCATTGACAAATAGGCATACAGTAAGATGTGGAATGGAGACAGAGGCAGGATTGGACACTTTATATAATCTTGAATGTTGGAATGATTAGCTGCTAAACATTACTTTTATAGTGTTCTGAAATGCTTTCAATTTGTTATCAAAATAGTTTCAAACAGGTTCTAGACATTTCATGTCAGAAAACATGCTTATAGGGTAAGCTGGCAATAATTAAAGTCTTGTTTTCAAATTCTGTAAAAAATTGATACAGGGGTGGGGGTATAAAATGTACTGCAAAGAAAACTTAGAGTATATGCAGTGATTTCTTTCAGGCTATAATTCTTAAATATAAGTATTGTTGTGAGAAAAAGTGTTTTAGAAAGTTTTCTATTGGAATAAATGTTAGTATATTGGGCAAAAAGGAACATACAGAATTTCACCAAATCTGGTTTATCTCAGAGATTTTAATGAAATTAACTCAAATATGAAGTTTTATAAATATTTCATGAAGATTGAGAAAATCCTGGGCCTTAACTATGATGACTCAGCATAAATTCACAGTTTACAGTATGCATAGTTTAGTTAAAGCCCTGAATGCAAAATAAATTCTTATATGTGCATATTAGTAATTTAAATTGTTTAGAAGTGCTTATGTTTACTCTTATGAGTCATTGAAACTCATAGATCCTTCCTGAATATTATTGGTGGGGTGTTTTTTATCCTGTCGATAACCCAAAAGTAAGCCGTAGCACCTAAATGTGCTTTTTGTGATCACGGCATAATAAAATACAATCTAGAAATACAAAATACCTCAGTAAAACTTAAAATAGTGTGTTCTATCCTAAATATGCACTAAATATTCCATATTGCTAGAAACAGCAGAATAATTTAGGAAATTTGAGGCCCCAGGGCAAAAACAGAGAAAATGCCTACCCCTAGGTCATAAAACAAATAATTTAACTTGTAAATGCTATGACTTTATTATTTTAAAGGTCTTTTGTATAGAAACCAATAACAGTACTTGGAAGTTATGCAAAATCAGATGTTAGCAGTCATTTCTATAAAACTTTTAGTGAATTCATACATCAGACTGGTATCTTCATACATACAACTTTTGCAAATATGGCTTTGTTTAAACACTTCTAGTTCATATATCAGCTAAAATATGTTAGATATATGGTAAGAGATGATACTGTTGTGACAAGATTTCTTAACTGACCATTTGAGGCAGTAATTGTGAACTTTCATTGACAAATAGGCATACAGTAAGATGTGGAATGGAGACAGAGGCAGGATTGGACACTTTATATAATCTTGAATGTTGGAATGATTAGCTGCTAAACATTACTTTTATAGTGTTCTGAAATGCTTTCAATTTGTTATCAAAATAGTTTCAAACAGGTTCTAGACATTTCATGTCAGAAAACATGCTTATAGGGTAAGCTGGCAATAATTAAAGTCTTGTTTTCAAATTCTGTAAAAATTGATACAGGGTGGGGTATAAAATGTACTGCAAAAGAAAACTTAGAGTATATGCAGTGATTTCTTTCAGGCTATAATTCTTAATTATAAGTATTGTTGTGAGAAAAGTGTTTTAGAAAGTTTTCTATTGGAATAAATGTTAGTATATTTGGCAAAAAGGAACATACAGAATTTCACCAAATCTGGTTTATCTCAGAGATTTTAATGAAATTAACTCAAATATGAAGTTTTATAAATATTTCATGAAGATTGAGAAAATCCTGGGCCTTAACTATGATGACTCAGCATAAATTCACAGTTTACAGTATGCATAGTTTAGTTAAAGCCCTGAATGCAAAATAAATTCTTTATATGTGCATATTAGTAATTTAAATTGTTTAGAAGTGCTTATGTTTACTCTTCGCATCATTGAAACTCATAGATCCTTCCTGAATATTATTGGTGGGGTGTTTTATCCTGTCGATAACCCAAAAGTAAGCCGTAGCACCTAAATGTGCTTTTTGTGATCACGGCATAATAAAATACAATCTAGAAATACAAAATACCTCAGTAAAACTTAAAATAGTGTGTTCTATCCTAAATATGCACTAAATATTCCATATTGCTAGAAACAGCAGAATAATTTAGGAAATTTGAGGCCCCAGGGGCAAAAAACAGAGAAAAATGCCTACCCCTAGGTCATAAAACAAATAATTTAACTTGTAAATGCTATGACTTTATTATTTTAAAGGTCTTTTGTATAGAAACCAATAACTGTACTTGGAAGTTATGCAAAATCAGATGTTAGCAGTCATTTCTATAAAACTTTTAGTGAATTCATACATCAGACTGGTATCTTCATACATACAACTTTTGCAAATATGGCTTTGTTTAAACACTTCTAGTTCATATATCAGCTAAACTATGTTAGATATATGGTAAGAGATGATACTGTTGTGACAAGATTTCTTAACTGACCATTTGAGGCAGTAATTGTGAACTTTCATTGACAAATAGGCATACAGTAAGATGTGGAATGGAGACAGAGGCAGGATTGGACACTTTATATAATCTTGAATGTTGGAATGATTAGCTGCTAAACATTACTTTTATAGTGTTCTGAAATGCTTTCAATTTGTTATCAAAATAGTTTCAAACAGGTTCTAGACATTTCATGTCAGAAAACATGCTTATAGGGTAAGCTGGCAATAATTAAAGTCTTGTTTTCAAATTCTGTAAAAATTGATACAGGGTGGGGTATAAAATGTACTGCAAAAGAAAACTTAGAGTATATGCAGTGATTTCTTTCAGGCTATAATTCTTAAATATAAGTATTGTTGTGAGAAAAAGTGTTTTAGAAAGTTTTCTATTGGAATAAATGTTAGTATATTTGGCAAAAAGGAACATACAGAATTTCACCAAATCTGGTTTATCTCAGAGATTTTAATGAAATTAACTCAAATATGAAGTTTTATAAATATTTCATGAAGATTGAGAAAATCCTGGGCCTTAACTATGATGACTCAGCATAAATTCACAGTTTACAGTATGCATAGTTTAGTTAAAGCCCTGAATGCAAAATAAATTCTTTATATGTGCATATTAGTAATTTAAATTGTTTAGAAGTGCTTATGTTTACTCTTCGCAGTCATTGAAACTCATAGATCCTTCCTGAATATTATTGGTGGGGTGTTTTTATCCTGTCGATAACCCAAAAGGAAGCCGTAGCACCTAAATGTGCTTTTTGTGATCACGGCAATAATAAAATACAATCTAGAAATACAAAATACCTCAGTAAAATTTAAAATAGTGTGTTCTATCCTAAATATACTAAATATTCCATATTGCTAGAAACAGCAGAATAATTTAGGAAATTTGAGAACCCAGGGCAAAAACAGAGAAAATGCCTACCCCTAGGTCATAAAACAAATAATTTAACTTGTAAATGCTATGACTTTATTATTTTAAAGGTCTTTGTATAGAAACCAATAACAGTACTTGGAAGTTATGCAAAATCAGATGTTAGCAGTCATTTCTATAAAACTTTTAGTGAATTCATACATCAGACTGGTATCTTCATACATACAACTTTTGCAAATATGGCTTTGTTTAAACACTTCTAGTTCATATATCAGCTAAACTATGTTAGATATATGGTAAGAGATGATACTGTTGTGACAAGATTTCTTAACTGACCATTTGAGGCAGTAATTGTGAACTTTCATCGACAAATAGGCATACAGTAAGATGTGGAATGGAGACAGAGGCAGGATTGGACACTTTATATAATCTTGAATGTTGGAATGATTAGCTGCTAAACATTACTTTTATAGTGTTCTGAAATGCTTTCAATTTGTTATTAAAATAGTTTCAAACAGGTTCTAGACATTTCATGTCAGAAAACATGCTTATAGGGTAAGCTGGCAATAATTAAAGTCTTGTTTTCAAATTCTGTAAAAAATTGATACAGGGGTGGGGGTATAAAATGTACTGTAAAAGAAAACTTAGAGTATATGCAGTGATTTCTTTCAGGCTATAATTCTAAAATATAAGTATTGTTGTGAGAAAAAGTGTTTTTAGAAAGTTTTCTATTGGAATAAATGTTAGTATAGGTTGCACTTTGTAAATACAGCTGTTTTTCAAACCACGCCTCTTTTGGGGAGATATTTAATATTCATAGACAATTAATTTTGTTTACGTACTGGTTCCCGGATATGATCTCTATGTTTCATCTCATAGAGACATAACTTGGGAATGTTACCAGTAAATATACATATTCATAGTGATCAAGTTGAAGTCTGTGGAAATCCTTAAGTCAAGGTTGGGGTAGTATAGAAATTTAATGTAAGTTTGAACTCTTAGAAGTTCGGGGCATATAAGCGTTGAAAATATGCGCACATCCCTATATTTTGACCTTTGAAAAAATAGTAGTGCATATGAACTTTCCATTCTAGGATATTTTTTCAAAACTTCATAGTAAAAGTGGTACAGATTTAGCCATGAAAGGAGTTCCTATGGAAATTGCATTGTTGATATTTACAGAAATGCAACCTATATTGGGCAAAAAAGGAACATACAGAATTTCACCAAATCTGGTTTATCTCAGAGATTTTAATGAAATTAACTCAAATATGAAGTTTTATAAATATTTCATGAAGATTGAGAAAATCCTGGGCCTTAACTATGATGACTCAGCATAAATTCACAGTTTACAGTATGCATAGTTTAGTTAAAGCCCTGAATGCAAAATAAATTCTTTATATGTGCATATTAGTAATTTAAATTGTTTAGAAGTGCTTATGTTTACTCTTCAGTCATTGAAACTCATAGATCCTTCCTGAATATTATTGGTGGGGTGTTTTTATCCTGTCGATAACCCAAAAGTAAGCCGTAGCACCTAAATGTGCTTTTTGTGATCACGGCATAATAAAATACAATCTAGAAATACAAAACACCTCAGTAAAACTTAAAATAGTGTGTTCTATCCTAAATATGCACTAAATATTCCATATTGCTAGAAACAGCAGAATAATTTAGAAATTTGAGGCCCCAGGGCAAAAACAGAGAAAATGCCTACCCCTAGGTCATAAAACAAATAATTTAACTTGTAAATGCTATGACTTTATTATTTTAAAGGTCTTTTGTATAGAAACCAATAACAGTACTTGGAAGTTATGCAAAATCAGATGTTAGCAGTCATTTCTATAAAACTTTTAGTGAATTCATACATCAGACTGGTATCTTCATACATACAACTTTTGCAAATATGGCTTTGTTTAAACACTTCTAGTTCATATATCAGCTAAACTATGTTAGATATATGGTAAGAGATGATACTGTTGTGACAAGATTTCTTAACTGACCATTTGAGGCAGTAATTGTGAACTTTCATTGACAAATAGGCATACAGTAAGATGTGGAATGGAGACAGAGGCAGGATTGGACACTTTATATAATCTTGAATGTTGGAATGATTAGCTGCTAAACATTACTTTTATAGTGTTCTGAAATGCTTTCAATTTGTTATCAAAATAGTTTCAAACAGGTTCTAGACATTTCATGTCAGAAAACATGCTTATAGGGTAAGCTGGCAATAATTAAAGTCTTGTTTTCAAATTCTGTAAAAATTGATACAGGGTGGGGTATAAAATGTACTGCAAAAGAAAACTTAGAGTATATGCAGTGATTTCTTTCAGGCTATAATTCTTAAATATAAGTATTGTTGTGAGAAAAAGTGTTTTAGAAAGTTTTCTATTGGAATAAATGTTAGTATATTGGGCAAAAAGGGAACATACAGAATTTCACCAAATCTGGTTTATCTCAGAGATTTTAATGAAATGAACTCAAATATGAAGTTTTATAAATATTTCATGAAGATTGAGAAAATCCTGGGCCTTAACTATGATGACTCAGCATAAATTCACAGTTTACAGTATGCATAGTTTAGTTAAAGCCCTGAATGCAAAATAAATTCTTTATATGTGCATATTAGTAATTTAAATTGTTTAGAAGTGCTTATGTTTACTCTTCGCAGTCATTGAAACTCATAGATCCTTCCTGAATATTATTGGTGGGGTGTTTTTATCCTGTCGATAACCCAAAAGTAAGCCGTAGCACCTAAATGTGCTTTTTTGTGATCACGGCATAATAAAATACAATCTAGAAATACAAAACACCTCAGTAAAACTTAAAATAGTGTGTTCTATCCTAAATATGCACTAAATATTCCATATTGCTAGAAACAGCAGAATAATTTAGGAAATTTGAGGCCCAGGGCAAAAACAGAGAAAATGCCTACCCTAGGTCATAAAACAAATAATTTAACTTGTAAATGCTATGACTTTATTATTTTAAAGGTCTTTTGTATAGAAACCAATAACAGTACTTGGAAGTTATGCAAAATCAGATGTTAGCAGTCATTTCTATAAAACTTTTAGTGAATTCATACATCAGACTGGTATCTTCATACATACAACTTTTGCAAATATGGCTTTGTTTAAACACTTCTAGTTCATATATCAGCTAAACTATGTTAGATATATGGTAAGAGATGATACTGTTGTGACAAGATTTCTTAACTGACCATTTGAGGCAGTAATTGTGAACTTTCATTGACAAATAGGCATACAGTAAGATGTGGAATGGAGACAGAGGCAGGATTGGACACTTTATATAATCTTGATTAGCTGCTAAACATTACTTTTATAGTGTTCTGAAATGCTTTCAATTTGTTATCAGAATAGTTTCAAACAGGTTCTAGACATTTCATGTCAGAAAACATGCTTATAGGGTAAGCTGGCAATAATTAAAGTCTTGTTTTCAAATTCTGTAAAAATTGATACAGGGTGGGGTATAAAATGTACTGCAAAAGAAAACTTAGAGTATATGCAGTGATTTCTTTCAGGCTATAATTCTTAAATATAAGTATTGTTGTGAGAAAAAGTGTTTTAGAAAGTTTTCTATTGGAATAAATGTTAGTATATTGGGCAAAAAAGGAACATACAGAATTTCACCAAATCTGGTTTATCTCAGAGATTTTAATGAAATGAACTCAAATATGAAGTTTTATAAATATTTCATGAAGATTGAGAAAATCCTGGGCCTTAACTATGATGACTCAGCATAAATTCGCAGTTTACAGTATGCATAGTTTAGTTAAAGCCCTGAATGCAAAATAAATTCTTTATATGTGCATATTAGTAATTTAAATTGTTTAGAAGTGCTTATGTTTACTCTTCAGATCATTGAAACTCATAGATCCTTCCTGAATATTATTGGTGGGGTGTTTTTATCCTGTCGATAACCCAAAAGTAAGCCGTAGCACCTAAATGTGCTTTTTGTGATCACGGCATAATAAAATACAATCTAGAAATACAAAATACCTCAGTAAAACTTAAAATAGTGTGTTCTATCCTAAATATGCACTAAATATTCCATATTGCTAGAAACAGCAGAATAATTTAGGAAATTTGAGGCCCCAGGGCAAAAACAGAGAAAATGCCTACCCCTAGGTCATAAAACAAATAATTTAACTTGTAAATGCTATGACTTTATTATTTTAAAGGTCTTTTGTATAGAAACCAATAACAGTACTTGAAGTTATGCAAAATCAGATGTTAGCAGTCATTTCTATAAAACTTTTAGTGAATTCATACATCAGACTGGTATCTTCATACATACAACTTTTGCAAATATGGCTTTGTTTAAACACTTCTAGTTCATATATCAGCTAAACTATGTTAGATATATGGTAAGAGATGATACTGTTGTGACAAGATTTCTTAACTGACCATTTGAGGCAGTAATTGTGAACTTTCATTGACAAATAGGCATACAGTAAGATGTGGAATGGAGACAGAGGCAGGATTGGACACTTTATATAATCTTGAATGTTGGAATGATTAGCTGCTAAACATTACTTTTATAGTGTTCTGAAATGCTTTCAATTTGTTATCAAAATAGTTTCAAACAGGTTCTAGACATTTCATGTCAGAAAACATGCTTATAGGGTAAGCTGGCAATAATTAAAGTCTTGTTTTCAAATTCTGTAAAAAATTGATACAGGGGTGGGGGTATAAAATGTACTGTAAAAGAAAACTTAGAGTATATGCAGTGATTTCTTTCAGGCTATAATTCTTAAATATAAGTATTGTTGTGAGAAAAAGTGTTTTAGAAAGTTTTCTATTGGAATAAATGTTAGTATAGGTTGCACTTTGTAAATACAGCTGTTTTCAAACCACGCCTCTTTTGGGGAGATATTTAATATTCATAGACAATTAATTTTGTTTACGTACTGGTTCCCGGATATGATCTCTATGTTCATCTCATAGAGACATAACTTGGGAATGTTACCAGTAAATATACATATTCATAGTGATCAAGTTGAAGTCTGTGGAAATCCTTAAGTCAAGGTTGGGGTAGTATAGAAATTTAATGTAAGTTTAAACTCTTAGAAGTTCAGGGCATATAAACGTTGAAAATATGCCGCACAGCCCTATATTTTAACCTTTGAAAAAATAGTAGTGCATATGAACTTTCCATTCTAGGATATTTTTTTCAAAACTTCATAGTAAAAGTGGTACAGATTTAGCCATGAAAGGAGTTCCTATGGGAAATTGCATTGTTGATATTTACAGAAATGCAACCTCTAGCCAACGCTGTCTTATTAAAGTGTCCCTCTAAAATTGTTATCATTTACTACAGGTCGATCCATTTTGTATCTTGTCGTGAATATGCATGACATATTTGCCACTGGACATTAAGGAGCAATCAATTAATCAGCTTCATTTAATGATTTAATTCAGCAGTCTTCAGTTGATAATTGGCTCAAACAGTTTTCCAATTTTATATATTTGATTTTTAAGCGTAAATTTTAGTATTTCTTTCCTCATTTTCTCTATGCATTTGATTTTTTAACATTAAATAACGTAGTCCACATCAGGGGTTACATTGTATCCTATCCAGACAAAAATCTGCATTGAGTGGCAATAACTCATATATTGATGCGTACAGCGACGGCAGTCTCGTTTAGGTGACAAAGTTTGCTGTTTCAAGTTTTTTTTTATCTGGTATAGTTGTCATAACAGCAAAAATTGATAAAAAAATGTTGGCAACAATTTATATACGGATTCAACTTATTTTGGCCGTTTCGTTTATTTTCTAAATATTGTCTTACTGATCGGTTTTGTTATTTAAATATTTTTTTCATTTACAATTGTCCTTTGTTGTTGTTTAGAGACTTCAATCATTTAACTTGTGCGTAGATCGTATTTCCCCCTCAAAGAGTTATTCAAATTGTTCTTTAACGTATAAATAGCGTGAAACTCTCACTACACCAGGCATCGGATATACGACATTTCTATTTCGACCAGACGAAGCTGCGTATTTATACATCCGAACAGCCTAACGGACGCACCCCTTTAGCAAGGGTATACTGTCGGACGGGAGAAGTCTAGAGATGTCAATATTTCTATACCCAAGTCAATCCTTTGGTTTTGAATAAAAGGAGATAAAGGTTAAAGGTATACATTAATGCGACAGCAACCCAACGACACAGATAAATCAAAACATTAGGAGTCAACATACAGTCTTTTGTAATAGAAAGATGCCCATACAGAATAATAAGCTCAAAACCGTCCCATGACTCAAAAATACAGAGTTAGTTTAATAATATTTACCGTCAAAGATATCCCAACAGGCACATTTGATTTAATAAGGGACGAAGTCCCTAATACAATAGAAAAATCAATAAAAAAAAAAAAAAAAAAAATCGGAAAATTTCCGAAATTTTCATGTACTAATGAACTCAAAATCGTTAACTTTTTTAACTTTTTTTTCAGACTTTTTATTTTCCCGCATCTGCGCAGAAATCTTTTCCGGTATCGTTTTGGCTCGGATTTGAGTAAAATGTTATGGGGACGTACCTTACATCAGTAAGCAAATCAATAAAACTACTAAAAATCAAAATAAAAATCAATATACTAATAAAATCATAATCGTAAACGTTTTCGAACTTTTTCAAACAGTTGCATTTTCCCTGGCGGAAGCTGCAATATATGTCATACGATTTCCCGAAAATTAATATGTATGATTACCGGAAAGAGTATGGACGACAACACAATAACAATAACATTTGTATTCTTATAATGTCCTTTTATAATTCATGGTTGACTTTGCTTTAATGTTGTTGTTTTTCGTTATACTTTTAACAAAAGACATGCAGATTCAAAGTTGTATGACGTCATATAATGGTGATCGCTATGATTAAGGATCATTGTGACACGTTGGTTCTGGAACAGATCTGTTCCTTAACAACTCGATGCTTCAAAGCAACACGTCTTTTCGTTTACATTAAAATAGCAGAGTTTTCAGTCTTTTAACCATTTAAATATACATTCTTTTAATTCAGATTTTGATATGATAAAAACGTTACCTGAAAATAGCGTTTCTTTGTTTACATTGCAAATGACGTCACAACATAATGTCTTAACAATAGAACCAACATCGGAAACGTTGCGGTATTTCCGTTTCTTTTCAACAGATTCTGAAGTTAGATTATTCCTATAGTGAGTTCTTTTGGGAAACTTACCGCATATCAATCAGACAGACTTGTATCTGTACTAAGATCCATAATAAATCGAATTTGAATGTTTTGTTATCCCCGACATACGGGCTTCTTTAAAAACTAGTAATCTCACTTTCATGTGTATAATCTTCAGGAAATTTAACTTAAAATCGTTTTCTTATTTCATTAAATGTGTTTTAAAACTTATAGATACAAAGTCCACTCGTAGATGAGGGTCTGCGTGGGTTTTAAAGAATCGACAAAATGTGCAGAAAAATAGCAAACAAATTATGAATAAAGAAAAATATGGCAAAAAGTAAAACATAGAAAATAATGGGGCACTCAAATTTAAAGAAAATGAGTCACTCAAATATGAAGAATATAGACCCTTTTAATTACCTTTTTATAACAAAAATACAAAACAACTTTCAAGGAATAAGAAATAAGCATTGTATGACATAAAAAAAAATTAAACGCAGACAATTAATAAAAAATTACATCTTTTAGTTTTAAATCATACCTTTTAATAAATAATTTCAAAAATGAACTCGCAGAACAACTCTTCTTTACTATATATTTCAATAATTTTATTAGTGACAAACTTACTGCCAAAAGAAAAAGAAGTGACACCGAAACGAAGCTGAATTTTAATAATGACAATTGACATATATTTTCTTATTCAAAATTATAAAATCATTCTACATAGAATGTGTCATTTACAACCGCATATCTTCATAATGTACCTACATGTTACACTGAGGTATTGAGCAAAACTGACACAACTTTTGTTTTATATATACAATAACATGCATGATGGCTTACCATCACAAAAGAGTAAAAAAGGAAAATGATACAATGAGAAGAAAAAGAAATCAACTTCACATCACCAGATCTATTAGCAAGAAGTGAGAAATTTGTATTGTAACGCGATGCAGTAAACATGGTGAAGAAACAATGAAAAATGATTATTTCTAGCAACGTTTACCGTGACACACAAATTTAAACCAATCTTTTTATGTTATCACCTTCTACATTCACAGTAGCCACTTGCAAACCCATTGCTCAAAGGTCATGCATCCCAATGAGATATTATGTATATTGAATTTTACAACCTTCAATCAGAGTTTAAAGTCTGAAGCAAGAAAATAAGACACTTTCATGACCACTGTTAGAGTGTTTCTACTCTATGTATATAGAAGCTGAAACTGTAACACTTATATGACTTAATAGATATAAGAAGATGTGGTATGAGTGCCAATGAGACAACTCTCCATCCAAGTCAAAATTTATAAATGTAAACCATTATAGGTCAAAGTACGGTCTTCAATACGGAGCCTAGGCTCACACCGAACAGTAAGCTATAAAGGGCCCCAAAAATTACTAGTGTAAAACCATTCAAACGGGAAAACCAACGGTCTAATCTATATAAAAACGAGAAACGAGAAACACTTATGAACCACATCAACAAACGACAACTACTGAACATCAGATTCCTGACTTAGGACAGGTGCAAACAGATGCAGCGGGTTTAAACGTTTTAATGGTACCAAACCTTCACCCTTTTTCTGAAACAATAGTGTAACATCACAACATAGAAAGACACACTATAAAATATCAACTGAAATAGCTTAACTCAATCAAAGGACATAGTAACACCATTGAACATACACTGAACAAATAAATTTGACCTATAATGATACAATGTAAATTCAAAATAAATAAACTAAGGGAAGAATAAAAGTAACATGTTATATCGGTATGAAATGTTAAACAATTTAAGAAAAACAATATGCTCGAACAAAAATATCAGCCATTTGCAATAACTTTAAACACAGGTAAATAAAATAATTTTGTTGTTAGGTATACGTATACAGTTACAATAGAGAAAGGAAATATTTTAACAAAATAAATAATTTTGATGTTCATAGTACGAAGTGGAAATTATATTAGTACCAAACACTTATCAAAGCTGGTATATAGACCAGATATAACCCTGAATAACATTAAATAACAAAAAAAGCATTACAATTAGTATCAACAGGTCACATAAACAAGAAAGTACGATTTGAGAGTACTCGCAGTTACTGACAGCTAGTTAAAAGCCAAAACAATTAATAATAAAAAATCATGCATCAGAGACTAAAATCAACTAAAACACATCCCAGGGATTTAGTATTTTAACGTCATGGACAGTCAAAGAAGACATGACTAGTGCAATGCCAAAAATAAATGTATCGACAGACAGTAGGATAGTTAGGAGTTTAACCTCTTTATAGATCAAAATGAACGTGGGTGTGTCTTTAAACATCCCGTTTGAAAAGAATACAAATTTAGTTATGTTTTAATTTGCTGATGACAAAATCGATATTAGTGCCAATGTAAACTATATTCAAAGATCTAATTACAACATTGGTAAGATAACCTGAACTAATAAGTTTATTTAAAGGTTCGATGAGTTTACACGGATCATATAGTGATTTCCGCGCTTTAAGTACAATATTACCGTAAAATTTATGATGTGAAATACCGTTTTTAATCAGTTTTCTACAGGTACAGCCAAATTTACTAATCAAATCTTTGTATCTATGAAAGAACTTAGCAAAAGTTTTACGTAATTTATGGTAACGAAATCCCTGACTTAATAATAAGCCCATTTCTATACTGTTTTATGGTGTAATGTTTTTTTAGATGTTTATAAAAATTAGAAGATGTGGTGTAATTGCAATTGAGACAACTTTATGTATATGCCTGTCCCAAGTCAGGAGCCAGTAATTCAGTGGCTGTCGTTTGTTGCTGTGTTACATGATATGTGTTTTCGTTCATTTTTATACATCAATTAGGCCGTTAGTTTTCTCCTTTAAATTGTTTTACATTTGTAATTTTGGGGCCTTTATAGCTGACTGTGCAGTATGGACTTTGCTCATTGTTGAAGGCCGTACGATGACATATAACGTCACGGTACCCAAATTGCACCGAGTACCCAAATTGCACCTTTTCAGCAAAAATAGCAGCGGAAATCTTACAAGATTTCCTAGAGACTAAACAATTTGTATTTTAATGATTTGATACTATGCACGTCTTTCAACATAGGTAAAAATATTTAGATATACACAAAACGTTCACAGTATTTATCAACAGATGAAGTGTTTACTGAAAAAGCAAAATGTACGGAAACGTCGCCATGCGACGTCATCAAAACGTCATCTTTTTAAAATTAGCAAATACAATATGTTACAAGTATCCATTTCTTAAAAAATGAAGAGTAAGCATGGACTAATATCCAATTGTTCAAAATATTTGAAAAAATTAAACAAAAGCTCTGTTATTCGACTTTTGACGATGCGAATTTAAGCATGGATGCAATTTGGGTACTCCTCATTACAGAATCATTGATGGTTTGGAGGTCAGTTCAGACCAATTTTCTATAATTCCATATGGATTCAAAATTAAATTGGTGAAACCATATAGTAAGTAATGATACATCTACAAAATAAACACATAATGAAAACTTTTGTCTGAAGCATAAATAAACGTAGGTTAAAAAACTGTCAAAATAGGTGCAATTTGGGTACCCTCACGTTATAGCTGTTAACTTCTGTGTCATTTGATTTCTTATGGAGAGTTGTTGAATTGGCAATCATACGACACCTGCTTTTAAATTTTTATCAACCAAAGATCAAATGAAGTGGATATAAACAATTATAGGCAACCGTATAGCCTTCTAGAGAAAAACCCATACAGTATAGTTGGCTGTAAAAGGCCTAGAAATTGCAAATGTAAAACAATTCAAACGAGAAAACTAAAGGCCTCTTCATGTTTGTTTGTTTGTGTTTTTTTTTTTTTAGCAGTCGTCAGTTAATTTTACTTTTTTTCTGTACGTTTTAAGAAGACAACTGTTATAAGCTATTTGAGACATTGAATAGTTGCCATTCGAAAGCATAGAACTGTTCAAGTTTTTACTAGCTTCAATAGTGTTATTGTCTATTGTATTGGTGTGTCTGACATGTCTCCAAGGCATCCATATTTAATAGTATCGTATATCACCTTCCACATTTTCCATATCAATTGAGATTACTAGTGGCACTTCCTGTATACAAGGTGATATGATGTGCCGCTGGAATTGGTCACCTTTTCAAGCTTGAAAATATGTGTAATGGTCGGGAAAATATCAGAAAAATATGAGAAAGTCAATAAAGTTCCCATAACTTCTTCGTCAGTCACCGTTCTTGGTGTTCCCTGCTGTGTTTTAATCAACCAAGTTTTCATTTTTGACATTTTGGTATTCCACTCCTACATTACACACCACATGATACCCAAACAATATGGGAAAAGGTTATATTTTCACATACGCAATATATGAAAAGGTGTCCATTTTTTAAATCTAAATCATATGAACTGAAGGTGAGGTAACTCTGAAATTTTCTGAAGGAATTTAAATTAAATTTTGCTATTTTATATTTTAGCCCGAAAAATTGTACAGTGACCCTATCTTTTCTTAGAATATTCTCAAAGCATTTTCCAAAAGTTGTCTTCTCGTATTTATTTTACAATTCTATCATTCAGTTTACATGTAGCTTCTTATCGCATAATTAATGATGTTTTTTCCCTGTATAATCCATACAAAATGTGTCATTTTGTCACAACCTGTAGCTTCAAAAATGCTCGGTAACCTATCATTTTTTATTATATTTTGAACATATCACAATATATACTACATTTAAGCAAAGTATGCAGTGGCGGATCCAGAACTGTTCATAAAGGGGATGGGAGCACTGGCTGACCTATTAAGGGGCCCTGCTCCAGTCATGCTTCAGTGACTCCCTATATGATCAACCAAATTTTTCCCACAAAAGCCCCTCCCGGATCCGCCTATGGTATGAAAAAATTCTATAAATTTTAATTCATACTCCCATACCACCTTAACGGGATTCTAAAGGTTTTCTGACTTCGTCCCTTTCACAGGTAACACCTGCCTCATATTATTATTTACCGTCAAAGATATCCCAACAGGCACAAGTGTTTGGTTGAAAATATCACCTGCCTTTTTTAATTTCGATCGGTGAAAACTAAAGAAGTTGTAATATAAACCAGTAGAAGAAAAACACTTCACTACGGAAGCGTATTAGCGCCACACATTTTTTCCCTATCTTTGCGTTATAACGCAAACCTTTGCGTTACAACGCAAACATTTGCGTTTAACGCAAACCTTTTGCGTTATAACGCAAACATTTGCGTTATAACGCAAACCTTTGCGATATAACGCAAACCTTTGCGTTACAACGCAAACCTTTGCGTTATAACGCAAACCTTTGCGTTGTAACGCAAACCTTTGCGTTACAACGCAAACATTTGCGTTTACCGCAAACCTTTTGCGTTATAACGCAAACATTTGCGTTGTAACGCAAACCTTTGCGTTGTAACGCAAACCTTTGCATTACAACGCAAACATTTGCGTTTTAACGCAAACCTTTTGCGTTATAACGCAAACATTTGCGTTACAACGCAAACCTTTTGCGTTATAACGCCAACCTTTGCGTTTAAGGTAGTTCAGGGGTATAGAAAAAAATGACAGAATTTTCTTATACTTTGCCAAAATGAAGATTTTACTATGCTTTTTTCAAAAAAATAATAAAAAGTATGGGTCACCGCGCTATTTTCAAGGTACGAGTCGTTCAAAATTGCCAAAATTTGCTTAGATTGTTCATGAAAAAACACATTTTTGTGCATAAAAAGAAATCTATAAGACAGAATTTTGAAATAAAATATGAGAAGATAGGTTTTATAATATATTCTAAGAAAATGGAAAGAAAAAATGGTGTCACCGAACTCTTTTTCTTGCTACAAGTAAAAAATGAAAATTTCCTATATGTCCAGTATAAATTCTGTACTAAAGAGTTATCTCCTTAAATGGCTTATTTGAAAAATTGATTCTAAAACACAAATATTTGGTATTTGTTAAAACATTTTCGATAATGCAATGAATCACTAAGTTTTCTTTATATAAATAAATAGTGTAACCAATAAATTGCAAATCTGTCTCCAAATTTGCAGATTTGGGCAAAGAACTAGACCGATTATGTACTGTGATTGTACAATTCAAGATGGCGGTATACCCTGAACTACCTTAACGCAAACATTTGCGATATAACGCAAACCTTTGCGAAATAACGCAAACATTTGTTTTATCTTATTTCTTATTTAAGATTCAAAGGAAGCAGCCGTTATTAATGGAGGAGGCTGCATATATTAAAATTTATCTTCTTTGTACTCATTGCAAAGTAAAATGCTTTACTATTTAACTAATAATGAGCAGGATATGTGGTATGAGTGCCGATGAGAAAACTCTCCATCTAAGTCATAATTTGTAAAGTAAACCATTATAGTTCAAAGTGCGGTCTTCAACACGGAGCATTGGCTCACACGAACATTAAGCTATAAAATGCCCCCAAAATGATATACATGATAATATATATACATATATTACAATGAAAATTGAGTAAATTAAAGTTATACCGAAGAGAAAAAAAAAAAACAACTCTGCTAATATAGCTATAGCCGAATATAAATATACTTCCAAAGTAAGCTCTCCTTTGAGGATTGTGTAAGGTTGGTTAACTACCCTTTTGTAATAAATGAATAAAATGAAGATGTTTTATTAATAAAATTATGTTCTCTCCATTTAAATTGCTACCAAGTTACCACTCTAGATTGAAAATTTCATGACTTTTTATCAAAGAATCTTTATCATATTCTGAGATTTAAAAAAGATTTCTTACATCAAAATTAAAAATAAAAAAAATCTTTCTTAATTATTCATTTTACAGCAGAAAGATCATTTTGTCTATTTGCCTTGACAGTTTTACAATTGTATGACATTATTTTGCTCTTATCTACTTCATCAAAATTTTAAAAATGTTGGCCTTTCAAATAAAATATGCCTATAACATATCTATTTTCTTGTTAAATTATATACTTTTCTGATTCCTATGCATATTTATTATAATGACTTTTCCTTGTATTTATGGTTCTTTTCTTAACTAAATCACAACAGAAGTTTAATGACAGACGGGCATATACAAAACTTAATGAATAATTGAAATCAAAATGTTTGCGTTATAACGCAAAAGGTTTGCGTTATAACGCAAAGGTTTGCGTTGTAACGCAAAAGGTTTGCGTTATAACGCAAAGGTTTGCGTTATAACGCAAAAGGTTTGCGTTGTAACGCAAATGTTTGCGTTATAACGCAAAGGTTTGCGTTTTAACGCAAAAGGTTTGCGTTACAACGCAAAGGTTTGCGTTATAACGCAAAGATAGGGGGAAAAAAAATGTGTGGCGCTAATACGCTTCCGTACTTCACAGTATAGTAACGGTAAAATAAATGATGATAATGGATGACGTCAAGTGGCAAATTAAATGCATATTCAGGACGATAACATGTAAATATAATATGAATATTAACCCTGCTTTGTACTAAACCGACACGCTGAGCCGGATTTTTAACGTGTAAGTTCACAAGCTAACAGTTCGCAGGAAGAAAAGTCACCCTACCAGGACACATTTCTGACTCCGAGCCGACCAGTCTGTGCTCTTACTCTTAAATGCCGCGTGTTTAGCGTTGAAACAGCAAATACCAATTTTAACGTCTTTGTTTGACCCGGTCGGGATTCGAACCAACGACCTCCCGCTCTCGAGGCGAACACACTCCCACGAGACCAACCAGGAGAGCGGTGGTATAGAATATCATACAAAAACTCAAGTACAATAAACAATACAGTTTCACAGAATGCTCACAGTTACTAAAGCGAGCTAAAACTATCTAACCTAAATTAGACGCGTTAAATGATATTGGAAACTACACGTAAATATCGATGGCCGACTTCAGAGTAGATTGCATGGATCAACGCTCTCTGCAAATTAAAAAAACTCTTGCACCAATTATTTGAGGGGTCCGGATGTGGCCAGCTGTTGCACGGCTAAATTTCTGTCCTTATTCAATTTACCCTTATTTTCCAGTGGTATTCCAAGTTTCACGTCCAACCTCACTGTCGACCTCCTATTCCAAGACCTACCTTTTGTACTTAAAATTTATGTGTTCTCGTCATGAACATGCATGAAATATTTGCCACTGGACGTAAAGCAAACAACAATCAATCAACTTCATAAATTATTCCATGTACATAGTACCCGAAGACAAGAATTTGTAAAATGCTATAACGTAAAATTTCCATTTAAATCACTCAATAATAGTGCAAAATTTGTTATATTTTTGTTTGTTTTTTTTTTTTTTTTTTTTTTTGCAATTTACTACATAACTGAACACTTATAAAAACAAATTTAAATGTTTTTTACTATGGTTCTTATCTACTGTTTTATTATGATTTATAATATATGATTATGTCAGGCGATTATAAAACTAAGAAAGGTAAAGGTTTCTTTAATTAAGGTGTTTATGCTTCATTTAGACGTGAAAAGGGAATGACGGACGACGAAAATTAAAGAATTTGTTTTCATTTTAAGAAGGATGATCAACCCATTTATACACATTTTGATCGAGCCACTCAAACCTACATAACTTTTTGCTAAAGATGTGACATTTAGGCTATTTAATACGATTTTATTCTTTGAAGTTTACAGGCATAGTTTTTTTTATTTAAAAAAAAAAAACAAACAAAACAAGATTTATTAATTAATTGGACTGAACAGACAACACTAATTATTTTGCATTTGCATGTAACGTAGTGTAGGAAATTACAGAATCAAAACCAAAATGAACATTTACCTGAATATTGTGAAGGACCTTATGCATCTAGGTCTGTTCGATTAGAAGTGGGCTGTTTAAATAACTAATTGTTGGAAGAGTTTACTTACTGTTTTCATATGGTCTGGTCTTTACGAATCTATTTCATGATTACTGACAGATTAAAAACATCAAATATATATAACAAGAAGTTTTTGTGCAGAACATTCATTGGTCAGTTGTAAATTGAGGTCTGTATAGGGTTTTGATTTACTCATTTATTGAATAAAAAATTGTTATTTTGAAAAGTTGGAATTCAAAATATAAATATAACCCTTAATTTTATAAAACTATCCTATGGTGTTATTCAATGCTACAAAAATTATAATAAATAAATAATTAAATGATGTACTGCCATTTAATCGGCCCGTTTCAATACAAGTAGGTAATGATGCTAAATGGAATGTCCACGTTGATAATATTATCTTAAGCACATCTAAACATATAAATATGCTAAGGAAGTTGAAATATAAACTGAGCAGAAAAAATTTAGAAAAACTCTATTTAGTTTTTATAAGACCTTTATTTGAGTATGCCAGTGAAGTTTGGGATAATATTGGGGTAGGTTATATCAATAAACTGGAGCAATTACAGCTCCAAGCTGCTAGAATAGTTAATGGGTTACCTATATTCACAAGCTCAAGGGTTATTTATGAAGAACTTGGATGGGAAACATTAGCTGAAAGAAGAGAGAAGAAAAATTCAAATGTTTTATAATATTCAAAAAAATAATGTTCCAGAATATTTGACAAATTTAATTCCCCCAAAAATCCAAAGTATGACGGTCTATCCTCTACGCAATGGAAATGACATCATTATTCCATTCTGCAGACTAGCATTGACTAATGATTCATTTATTCCATCAACCATACGTCTTTGGAATAATCTTGATGATTCAACTCGTGATGCGGAATCAATAAATAAATTTAAAACTGAACTAAAAAAACTTTACCCTCAGAGTAACATATTTGTACCGAAGCAATATGAGTTTGGAATTCGAAAACTGAATATTATTCTAACCCAACTTCGATGTTTTGCATCATCCTTAAACTATGATCTATATAGGGTCAATATTATTTCTGACCCTTCTTGCCGCTGTGGTGTTAATCGTGAAGATTCCTATCATTTCTTTTTTAAATGTATATTATATTCAGACATACGAAATAAAATGTTTGAAAGTCTGCGCTGGCTTCCAAATGATTGTAAAATTAACATAGAACTACTAACCTCGGGTAGTTGTCTTCTTTCTCTAGAGCAAAACCAAACCATTTTCAAACATGTCTTCGGGTTTATTAAAAGTTCGGAAAGATTTCTAATTGTCTAGATAGCAAACCATGATCGCACACATCATCATCTAAGTAAAAGTCTTCCTTTTTTTTTTTTTTGTATTTTTGTTTGTTTAATTTGTATTTTATTTTTGTTTTGTTTTCTAAATACTCAGTGTATGTAATGTGCGAATCCTAAAGGTCATTTTACTGTATCCGTGATGAATTTCTGATGTAGAATGATAAATAAACAGACGACAAATTCAAGATTTTGAATAAAATAAGAAATAATATATAATGTGTACTGTTTTATAAATTCATGATATAGGAATGAGATGCGGACGGGTTTTCAACGCGCCTACAGCCATCCAGGTGCAAAATTGATACACAAATTGACAAATATTAAGAATAGTTCACGAACAGAGTGTGCAAGAGATTTAAAAGTAGCAGTTAAGTTTCATTTGCAGAAAAATGTACCTTTGACATAATTATTAATGTAGTTTAACTTAAAACAGGTTTTGTTATTCAGCTTGTTGATATTGAATCAAATTCCACTATGCTGTTTTCGTTATGCGATTCATGTTTACTGTCGAATAATGATACTAGACTTTCATTTTCACTGTAGGGCGATTCATTTCTATTGTATATGCGATGCATTTTCACAGAAGGAATAAATTAATTTTCATTATATAAAGTCTTAATTCAGCCGACTCTCTAACAAAATTTTTGAAGTCAGAAGGATTGATTATATATGCATACTTAGCCACATTGTCAATGACTGGTACTACTGACCTAGCTATGCAAATGACCCACGTTGACGTCACATCGTTTATGATGTAACTCTCACAACATTGCGCGCCAAATTCGACCCATTTCAGTTTCTCTGTCTCTAGTTTAAAAACGTCTTATATTTGTCTACCTGTAGGGTTCTACCAAAGGTAGTACCCTACACCCGTTAAAAATATGTCAAATTCCCAAATTTCAATAAAAGATATTTAAAAATGAAAAAACGTTGCTTTCGTTAAACTTTGTGGTCGAATTTCTCTAAAATCGCCAGATTTAGACTAAGACCGGGGATAAATTCACCGCCATGGCTGCGCCTCAGGGTGTACTTGGATACTTCAGGGTGTTAAAATATCCATATCTACGGATATGAACGTAGATAACTTATAATATCTTGGACAGTTAAGCCAATCCACGTCACCGGAAAAGCAAAGTTTCTGTTTCGGTCTAAATCTACATCGCATACTAATAAATTAAACGTCATTAGAGCTAATTTCCTAATGCTTGTAGTTAAAAGGTGTGGTTGGCCTTGATTGTGTAAATGTTGCCTAAGCATTGTAATTAAGGGCATACGATACAGTTTTGATCCCGTATTTACATTTTGATAAAATTTCAATACAGACTATTTTTACCTGATTAAATCAAATATGTAATAAAAATATACCTTCATGTGCTACATTTTGAGTAAAATGAGGTCGAAATTTGGTATATTTGCTCAAAATTCGGATTTGTGGCCGTGTTTTCCCTTTCGAAAGAAAGACATAACTTTTTGTTTTAAAAATAAACACAAATTGTTTTTGGTAAATAATTGGTAATTTCTGTATTTGATAAGTATCCTAAAATTTATACATTTTTATTCAGAAATAACTCATATTTATCAAATGTTCATGAATGTAGAAAAAAACATCACTTTTTGCTGTATATTTATCAAATTTAAAAAAATTGCACTATTTACGTTTTCATGAAAATTGGCACACATAATCTTCTCGCGTAATCAAACCAAATGGCATTTTAAAAAGAGGGTCCATGAACTCGTTTTCAAGTTAAATAAGTTTGAATGATAAAAATCAGTCGAAAACTGAATCTTTTCCCGATAAGTCATAGTTTGACGTCGCGAAAATAACAATTTACGTTAGCAACGTCATTACCTCCCCTGTAACTGTATCGTATGCCCTTAAGATTGAGCAAACGTAACTTTATACAAACAAAGCAAGCAAGCCAACCAAACCTTGAAACTACAAGCGTTAGGAAAATAGCTCAAATGGATGCATTTGAGATAACAAAAAGCATTCATAAAACGATCTTCATTTCACGATTGAATGAGTGGAAACGTTTCCATCTTGCACAAACAATTGACGCTTGGATGACTGGATAATTGATATTTATCATGCCATTGTGTATAAATCTTATAAAGTAAAGAAAGTTCGAGCAACAGTCGAGTCACCTTAAATATGCTTGAATTTCTTATAAGTCGGTGTTACAAATAAGCCAATACGCAATTGTGAGAATACAAAGAAATATTGAAAACAGTTTATTGTTACATGTTTAAATGGTTCTATACCACGGGGTATAACCGCCGTACAGTTGATTCGGACGTTAATCGCTACATCGCGAAGCAGTGTTGGTAGATATACCGTTCTTATATTTACACCAAAGACTAATTGACTAACTGATCAGTTAAGTATATTCAATGTTTATGAAAACAAAGTTTACTTCTCCTGGCAGCATTGTATATCATTTATATTACATGAACACCATGTGACTATTTTAAATAGACAGGTCTGTGAATTACTTGTAAACATCATGAAACAAACACTATGTGTAACTCAAACTTGATTAAACTACAAATAGAGCATAGATGGTTGGCTCTTTCACTAAATGCGACCGTGTATTTTGTGCTTTGTTGTTGTTAAAATACACAATACGAATGAGAAACCCGTTGTTTTAATTTTATTTGAAGACATTTACTTGAAAACTGACCTCAGAATTTTGACACTGTACGATTCATTCTCTTTGTAGTTTGTTTTCTTTCTTTAGTACCGTTCGTTGTACATTCTTGTACTGTTCGTTGTGCAAAAGCCTATCAATACGGTAGAATTATGTATGACACGGCGTGACAAATATTCAAAGCTTTTTAAGCGAGTTATAAAACTTTTCAAAGAAAATTCGTCGTAGAAAAACGTTATATTCATGGATGTTCTGCTCAATGAATTTTCGGATCCATGACAAGCTAATAGCAAACTCACCAACAATATTTGAATATTCATGATATGAACGTGGTTATACCCGTGTGTATTCAAGTAAGCATCTACGACTAGCTTGCATTTCAAATTGTAAATATAATCAATATTAAAGTCATTTAAAACTATTTTCAGTTGTTGTATGTCGAATAATCATATAAAACGACAATGAAAATTCATCGCACTTCAAAATTCCACATCAGAAATGATTGCACTTACAGTGATAATTCATCGCATCTATAGTTAAAATGAATCGCATTCAGTAATCAATATTATGGATTCTGCTGCTTAAATAACACTTTTTGGAGTTTAATCCTGTTATTATAAATTAAAAGTTATATTCTAATGAAATTCTGTTAAATCATACATTCAAATCTATTATTTTGTATTTTAAAAAGTAAAGAAACGCAGTTTTCCCATCATCCTTTATTGTACAATAGACATACTCGCATACAACAGTGAAAATGAACTAACTGGATTCGCACTTTATATACACTGATACTCATTTATTTATTTTTATATATTCATTTTTCTGTATTATTGTTTTCTTTCTGTCTTCACTTTTCTGTCTTTTGACATAAATCCATATAATATATTAAATAGATATACCATTCTATACATAGATATAAGATATACCATTCTATACATAGATATATGTCTTATCCAATTTGTACCTGAACAAATAAAATATGTTTAAACTAAACAAGTAGGTAACTGTTATTTGTATATATCAGTCTGAGTACTGTTTAACTATCATTTAAGTTGAATATATTTAGACTCGTCCAATTCAGGGGAATTAGGCTTCTGCAAGTGTTTTTTGTGTACTTTTCTTATGTTTTTGACGGTTTGTAAGTCAGTAAAAGTTCAATGATTAAGTTAATATTGACATTAAAAGACCTCCTCACAAAAAGGGCTGTTCAAATCCCTTGCCCTTCGGGCTCGGGGATCTCAACATCCCTTTTTGTTCGAAGGTCTTTTAATATCAATATTAACTTATCATTGAACTTTACTGTTTATTTTATTTTGTTATGTTGAATCCAAATTTTAAGACACTGTTATAAATGGATGCCATTGTTTTGTCACATGTTAAGTGAATCATTTGAATTGATATTAAATTATTGAGAAACAAAACATTTGATTACGATCCGGTAAACCTATCGATCCTTTAGATAAACTTATTCTTAAAGGTAACCTATTCAACACTGTAATTAGATCTTTGTTTTCATTGGTATGAATATTGATTTGATTTTAGTCAATTAAAATCAAACTAAAATTATTTTATATACATATGCACATTCATGGCTTTACAATCGTCGATATTTGTATCTTGGTATTGCACAAGGTCATGTTTTTCTCTGATAGTTAATGACGTCTTGAAATCCATTGGATGTTGGATGTGTACTGATTGGTATTTTAGTCTTCGAAGCATGATTTTTATTAGTTGTTATTGGCTGTTAACTAGCTGTCAGTAACTGCGAGTACTCTCAGATCTGTAATGCAGTGTCTTTTTGTTGTGGGGATGCATAATTACCCTGCCACGTCTGGTCTGTGTTTTGCTATTAGATGTTTTTCTGTTTTGTATTGATCTGATGAGTTAAGCCTTTTCAACTGATTTTTATAGTTTGTTCTTATGTTGTACTGTTACACCACTGTCCCAGGTTAGGGAGGATAACCCCGCCACATTATGTATGGGCCTGTAATTCAGTTGTTGTCGTTTGTTTCTGTGTATCATATTTGTTTTTCGTTCATTTTGTACATAAATCAGGCCGTTAACTTTCTTGTTTGAATTTTTTTACATTTGTCATTCGAGGCCTTTTATAGCTGACTATGCTGTATGGGTTTTGCTCATCGTTGAGAGCCGTACGGTGACCTATAGTTGTTAACTTCTATGTCATATGCTCCCTGGTGGAGAGCTGTCTCATTGGCAATCATACCACATCTTCTTATTTTTAAATGTAACAGATCTTGACATAGAAGATTTTCTAATGTTGGAGTTTTATGTGGATAGGTTTATGTATTGGTCTCGTTGGGATGCTGTATTATGGACATATTATCACCCGGTATTCATATCTATATTCCGCGTGAAAGTGAAGTGTTACTATTAACTTATATTTGATATGAATTGTGCATATAACAAAAAGTATATACCAAAGTGCAAAAAACAAAAAGTGTATTAGACCAAAGTGCATAGAACAAATTGTATAGACCAAAGTGCATATAACAAAGTGTATTAGACCAAAGTGCATAGAACAAATTGTATAGACCAAAGTGCATAGAA
This sequence comes from Mytilus coruscus, assembly GCA_017311375.1. Classification (NCBI taxonomy): domain Eukaryota; kingdom Metazoa; phylum Mollusca; class Bivalvia; order Mytilida; family Mytilidae; genus Mytilus; species Mytilus coruscus. Next base: position 27,507,646 of record CM029597.1, on the reverse strand, counting down.
CAAAGTGTATTAGACCAAAGTGCATAGAACAAATTGTATAGACCAAAGTACACAGACCAAAGTGCATTGAACAAAGTGATAGAACAAAGTATATAGACCAAAGGGCATAAAACAAAGTGTATGGACCAAAGTGCATAGAACAAAGAGTATAGACCAAAGTGCATAGAACAAAGTGTATTAGACCAAAGTGCATAGAACAAATTGTATAGACCAAAGTGCACAGAACAAAGTGTATTAGACCAAAGTGCATAGAACAAAGTGTATAGACCAAAGTGCATAGAACAAATTGTATAGACCAAAGTGTATAGACCAAAGTGTATGGACCAAAGTGCATAGAACAAAGTGTATTAGACCAAAGTGCATAGAACAAGAGTATAGACCAAAGTGCATAGAACAAAGTGTATAGACCAAAGTGCATAGAACAAAGTGTAAAGACCAAAGTGTATAGACCTCATCTGTGTTGATATAATTATTGAACATGTGAATCTCCCCAATGTTTTAATTTTTTTCATATCTGACGGTCGCAACTTCATATAAAATAAAATGCACAGTATGTCATTTTAATAATATTTGGTTATATTATGATGCAACACTGACCCTAAGAAACAAAGGCTTTCATTTTATTTTAGCTATTTTAGAATAACACCTTCAAAAGATTTTACCTCGATTTATCAGCACAAGTGGAATATGGCGGCTAGAACGGTTACTTATCATACATGTATCTTGTCCTTTTCAAAGTCTATTTGGAGAGTTGTGAGCCCAATATATACAAGTATACAATTTGGTCGTTTTCCATTAATTTTTCCTTCAAAAGTTGGCGTTGTTGGTTAGTCTTCTTCTTCTTCTTCTTTATAGTTAAGCACTCTATCAACATACTGATGATAACGTGCCGGGCACTGATGTCACTATGCCGCGCGTAGTCATCGATCTATTAGTTTGAATATTCCTTTGTTATCTTCCGCCTTTCTTATAATACACCAGATAAAACAACATGGGATATAGAATGTGAAACAACTTCTTTAAAATGGGGGTAAGAGCCGTTAAAATATAAACATCGTATAAAATATGTAACGAACGAGTTTTTCTATCTTTTCTAAAATTTCAACATCAAAGCTTTATGAACCTACTTTGATATTAGTTTGTTATTAAATGGAAATATTTGACCAAATCAAAAATGTCATACGATAGATAAAACCTACATGTTTTTGATACATTTCGTTCTAATTTCAGATTTTCATTGATCGTTGTTTGCTAACGTACGGGGGCAAAAATGTCATGCATATAGGACAAGTTTAAAATAAATTTAAAATTAATCTAAAAGGTAGGCTCTGCAAAATTGGTAAACGGGATGAAGAGCAGAATATAAAGACTGCCAATGGAACATGAGGGCATGTTGGACATAAATTAAGTCTTGCAACAGGCTATACCTACGGATCCCGTTAACAGCTGTTTGCAAGGGTGATTTAATGTGAATATTCCCCACACGAAGATTTGAATTTAAACGTTTTATATACCACATCAAGTGGTAACGGTTTTTATACATCAGGCACAGCTAATGGAATTATAGTCATTAGACGGAAATTTAGGAACAATTCTTTCTATACAGAAGAGTACCCTCTGGGATTCTGATATTGACCAATAAATGGAAATTAGCGCTACCTACTTGAAGGTAAACATTGTAATTTTACAAGAACTATCAAGGCAATAATTGTGTTTAATGTAAAATGCTGACACAAGCAACAACAACATGTTTTGGTGTTTAATTTTGTGATTCTTTAACTACATCCCAAGTTGTCGTTATTTTTTTATTTGATATATTTTCACAAAAAAAACGTACCTTTTAATAAAACTCGTTTGAATAAAAAAAATTACATGCACTGTTGATTTGTACAAAATGTGTCTAACAGCTTACCGGATACATGTTATACTATCGGTGTAAGCAGTCCAATTGCAGTGTAGAGACTTAATTGTAATTAAAAAAAAAATGAAGCCAATAATCTTATGACAAAGGTCATAATGACCAATTTTACTGCACAAGTAGATGTGCATTTCGACAATAAATGCCTCATCAGTGATGCTCGAGGTCAAAATATTTAAAAATTATAACTGAATAGAACGTTGTAGACCTATTAATAATCGAAAAGTACCAAATGTATTACCAAAGTCGGCCAAGGAATCAGATAGAGCTACATGTATACATGAGGATGATACATTCCTGAAGTTGTGTATAAAGATGATAATTTCAAATATTTTCAATGGAGTTTTATCCTTTGATCTTTTAATCCGAACTTTATGGTGTAGCTATTTTAAACAATTAAAATGAAATATTAATTTAAAAAAAAAAACATTAAAATATGTAAAAATGTCAAGGATTTCCTTTTTATTTTTATATTAGAAATAAATTTCTGTTTTCAAAGCTCTTTGTCACTAATTAAAGTTTTCCAATGTCATTCAAAATTCTATTTCCGCTGACTTTTTTTATTATCAATATAAGCAAGCTATTCAAAACATTGCTTAAAGGACAATGGATAAGGAAACATTAACAAGGAAATGAATAACAAATTAAAAAAAAAAAAGTACTGATTCATTGGTCAAGAATGTCGTATGGAGACGAATTAAAGTTTCTCTTCGTTCCGAATTCCTATATATCTTTGTATATTCAATTTTGAAAAATAAAAATATTGTTTAAACTAAGAAAGCCGTATCAATATATTTTCAATTAGGATCACATTTATTTTGATACAATTAATCAGGCATTATCACGGTCACACTCGGTTTATCACCTGGAGAGTTCGTTGTTTTTTGTCAAAATACATTTGTGTATGGTTTTCACATCGATGAGTACGGGAAACAAGCTTGTAGAACCGGTGTCATATGGTATTTTGAACCCCATAGAATATTGACCCCGGGGTCAAAATACCGCTATGGCAAAATGAACCCCACCCCCTGGTAAATTGAACCCGCCCTGTATGGTAAATTGAACCCCCCTGTTTTTTCATTCTGGATAATTATTAGAACATTATACATTATTTTAAAGCTTATTATAGATTGAAAATCAGACATACCAAAAGGGGAGGTAAATTTTCCATGGTAGAAAAAAAAAAATACCATGGATTGGTATAAGTGCTTTGAACATGCTGTAGTCTTTACCAACAAAATTTCATTCAAAATACTTATCGAAGCATTATGATTAGACCATGTACCTTGAATGCTTTGATTATTTGAAATTCTAACATATAAAGGGAGTTTAATTTCCCATGGTTAAAAAGGGGGAGGGGGTCAAAATACCAGGGCTCAGTAAAATTGTTAAAACATCTTTACAATATGACTTATATGTAGCATATATTAATGAGAGTATTAAACCTTTGAAAAGTAGTTTGAAAAAATTTGATTTTTGAAATTGGAGATGTATAGACAAGGGGGTTCGTGGCAACGGGGTGTGTGAGGGGGGTCAAAATACCATGGCTAAGTTAAATTTTCAAAACATCTTTTCCAGCATGTTAAATACATACAAACTACTTATTGGAGTATTATAACTATGCAAAGGAGTTAGAATAGCTGGATTTTTTGAAATTAGAGGTCTATAGTAGGGGTTCAATAAAACATGGCAGGGGGTCAAAATATCATGGCTGCGTAAAATTTTAAGATATCTTTTCAAGCATATTAAATACATACAAACTACTTATTGGACTATTATAACTAGTGAAGGAGCTAGAATAGCTAGAATTTTGAAATTAGAGGTCTATAGTAGGGGTTCAATATACCATGGCAGATTTTGACCACCCTGCCATGGTATATTGAACTTCCCCCACCCCTTTTCACCTCCAATTTCAAAATTCTAGCTGTTATAACTCATTTACATAGTAAAAAGTAGTTTGTATGTATTTCACATGCTAGAAAATATGTTTTGAAAATTTGAAAATTTCCTTAGCCATTGTATTTTGACCCTCCTGTGATGGTATATTGAACCCCTACTATAGACCTTTAATTTCAAAATTCTAGCTATTCTATTTCCTTTACATAGTTATAATACTCAATAGGTAGTTTGTACGTATTTCACATACTGGAAAATATATTTTAAAATTTTGCTTAGCCTTGGTATTTTGACCCCCGCCCTTTGCCATGGTATATTGAACCCCCTACTATAGACTTCTAATTTCAAATATTCCAGCTATTCTAACTCCTTTGCAGAGTTATAATACTCCAATTAGTAGTTTGTATGTATTTCACTTGCTGGAAAAGATATTTTGAAAATTTTACTTAGCCATGGTATTTTGGCCCCTGCTATGGTATATTGAACCCCCTCTTTACACCTCCAATTTCAAAATTATAGCTATTATAACTCCTTTACATAGTTAGTATACTCCAAAAGGTAGTTTGTATGTATTTTACATGCTGGAAAAGATATTTTGAAAATTTTACTTTGCCATGGTATTTTGACCCCCCTGCCAGGGTATATTGAACCCCCTACTACAGACCTTAAATTTCAAAAATTCTAGCAATTCTAACTCTTGTATATAGTAATAATACTCCAATAAGTAGTTTGTATGTATTTAACTTGCTTGAAAAGGTGTTTTGAAAATTTTATTTAGCCATGATATTTTGACCCCCTGCCTAGATACGTACAGGGGAGGTTTGTGAGGACGTAAATCTGGTTTTGAACCCCATCATATGTTGTGTCTGTACCACGTCAAGCTATCTAGATGTATGGTTGTTTGTTGTTGTTGTTTGTCTTTGCCTATTATTTTTGTGTTTACGTTGTTTGTTGTTCTAAGTTATATTATAAAAACCTGTTTTCCAAACCATAGTGATTGTATGCTATTTATATTGAAAAAAGGCTTAACTCATCAGATATGACATCTAGTTCAAATCCAATAACAACTAATTCTAAGACTAAAATATCAATCAGTACACATCAAACATCCAATTGATTTAGTGTAAAGACGTCATTAACAGTCAGAGAACAACATGACCTTGTGCAATACCAACATATAGGTATTGACAGATTGTAGTATCGTGAAAGTACATATGTGTAATATCTAGTATAGTTTTAATTTACTGATAACAATATCAATATTTATACAAATAAAAACAATATACAAAGATTCAATTACTGTGTTGAATGGGTAACCTTTTAGTATAAGTTTATTTAAAGAACTGATAAGTTTACCCGGATCGTTTCTAAACTTCCGGGCTCGGTTAACAACATCACCGTAAAATTTAGGATGTGCTATTCCAATAACTCCTTTACATATAATTATACTCTAATAAGTAGTTTGTAAAGGTTTTAAGTAATTTGTGGTAACGAAATTCCTGACTTAATGATTTACTAGTAGTACACAGATAACGCTCATTGAAATGCAAAACGGGATTATATAAACACCATAAGACGGTGCCAAAGGAACATCACCGTCCAAAAAATTAACAATAGGGAAAGAAAAATCATCCCTCTTGTCGTAAATTTTAGTGTAGAGTTTCTGGTGTAATACTGAAATATCTAAATCTAGAAACGGACAGATATTGCTTTTAATATTAGATTGATTTAAAGTAAGTTCCTTTGGGTAAATTTCAGCAGTATATTTAGAGAATTCTTGATTATTTAACGAAAAGATGTCATCAGGTAACAGTAAGTGTTATTCAAGGAGAAAATTTGGGGCTTGAATCATCTCATAACACCTCCAGTAAGTATATCTAGCATATTTACCTTTCTCCTTTATATGAGTTGCAGCAAATAAATTTGCAACCAATTTTATCAAACGACCATTTAATAAGATAGAAAACTTTTGTTTGATAAGATTGTGTGGAAGCCTTGGTATTTTGACCCCCTGCCATGGTATATTGAACCCCCTACTATAGCTTCAATTTAAAAAAAAGTCATAGCCAACAAATTGGAAATAAGATAATCTGCAATACTATTTATCTAAAACAGGTTCAGTTTCCCATTTTGGGGTTCAAAATACCATAAGGGAAAAATGACCCTGGGGTCAAAATACCATGCGGTACAATGACCCCAGGGTCAATTTTCCATATGGTAGTTTGACCCCGGGTTCACTTTTTAAGGGGTTCAAAATACCATATGACACCGGGTATGTCAATCTTACCCATTTCGATACATGTCTAGTTTTTCAATAAAAAGAGCTATCTTATAATTTGAAGATTATTTTAGAACAACGAAAAAATGGGGAGGGAGCATTTCAGGATGATGCATTACTTCATTCATTTCATTTTGTAAAGTCTTACGCTAGACTCAAGCTAGCTGCCACTCGCTAGCAGCCACTCCGCTAGCAGCCAGTTTTCAGATATGTCTATAAACCCAAAAGTTGAATAAGATTCAAACTTACTGAAACGTTTTTTATCTTTTTATTACCACTACAATATCTGTTTTAATTTGAATTTAGCAGTCAAAAACACTATTCAATGAATTTTGAAATTTCATTTCGTGTTCAATATTTTAAAAACAATTAATAATATGTGCTTTCAACATCGTGCTGCACGCTTTAAGACTTCGCTTCAACTGTCAACACTGAAAAAATTACATTGTTTGAATGTTGCCCTAATTCTCTTGTAAGATGGTATCGACTTGTCCTTCAGAAAAAATTTCTGCGATATTGTGTGACATAGCTTTCCATATTCTCGGCATCCTGTAAAATAGTTCCTAAAAATGAACAATTTGTATACGCTACAAGAATACAAAGTGGCGTTTGTACTTTAATACTTTCATGTCAAACAAATCAGTTTAAGTGAATCATTATCGTTCTGTAACAGTGGGTTTTGATAAGTTTTGATGACACACAGGGTTTATTTTTAGTAATCAAAGTATAGTGTGCAAGGACATTACTAACAAAGTATGGTGTGCAAGGACATTACTAACTAGCTATATTATGAATTTTCAAAAAAAATCCGTGCTATACCCCATCTGGATTTTTCAGTCAAGCATGCCTAAGGGTCCCAACTTTCATTTGCACCTAGTATGGAAAAAAGTATTGCCGTAGGAAATTTTTTATTAACTTTGAAAGTAAGGGTGGGGTAGGGTGTCGGACCCCAACTTTGGACCAATTTTAAAAAATCCGTGCTATACCCCATCTGGATTTTTCAGTCAAGCATGCCTAAGGGTCCCAACTTTCATTTGCACCTAGTATGGAAAAAAGTATTGCCGTAGGAAATTTTTTATTAACTTTGAAAGTAAGGGTGGGGTAGGGTGTCGGACCCCAACTTTGGACCAATTTTAAAAAAATCCGTGCTATACCCCACCTGGATTTTTCAGTCAAGCATGCCTAAGGGTCCCAACTTTCATTTGCACCTAGTGGAAAAAGTATTGCCGTAGGAATTTTTTTTATTAACTTTGAAAGTTAGAGTGGGGTAGGGTGTCGGACCCCAACTTTGGACAGATTTAAAAAAAAAATCCGTGCTATACCACACCTGGATTTTTCAGTCAAGCATGCCTTAGGGTTCCAACTTCCATTTGCACCTAGTGTGGAAAAAAGTATTACCTTAGGAAATTTTTTATTAACTTTGAAAGTTAGGGTCGGGTATGGTGTCGGACCCCAACTTAGGACCTATTGAAAAAAAAAAAAAAAAAAAAAAACAAAAAACTAAGAGATACTTCACTCTTGATTTTTTTCTCAAGCAGACCTTAGTTCTCCAACTTGCGTTTTTATCTGGTATGGAAAAGGGACTTTGATGCTGTTAACCATTATTTTATCTTATTCGGTTGTAAGTGATCGCTTAGATTTAGCCGTATGTTTCAACTGAACAATCACCCTGTTGAGGTATTCCTTCACCCATCGAAAACATGCTTTTAACAAGCTCATAAATCTTCATTTCATGTTTGCGACCAATCCGTGAAAATTCTTTGTATACCAGCCTTACGTCATGAGTTAATCTGCTGACTGCTCAGGGAGATTACTGATTGAGTAGTTCTACATATTTAAATCTGTCTTCATTTAACCATCGTTGGTTGACACACATTCAGACTTGTCCACTTTAATCTCGGTTTTCTTTTTTGTAAGTACCTTGATGTTTGGCCGTATTCTTTCTCAAAGTTTTTTATCCCGCAGTTTTAAAACGGCATCCTTGTTGCGTTAGGGCGTACCTGGGTCTCGGGTATAGAATACGATGATCAATCACGTCGAGGTACATGAAAAGTGTAACAATGCTCGCACCTCTTTAACCAACACAAATTTGTCTACAAGCTACAATCAAAGCGTATCTTCATCAAAAGGCTGACCATCTGATAGCATTTTTAAAACATACGAAAAAACATGTTCACACAGAAAGTGTTTGGAGAAATTTCCCTTGACCCGGAATTGTACAAAGTAAAACACAATTCGGAGAAATGGTAGGAACATAACCATAAGAGAGATAGTGAACATACGAAAGTAAGAGTACATTTAACAATTATCCGGATGATTTCCAATTTAGGACTTGCTACATCAAAAGAGTTAAAGTAGACACGACTACCAAGCTAATGTGAATGCGCGACTATCTAGCCAGCACCAATGCTAAAAGTGAAACGTGAAAGTCCAATGCGTTACTTCCAGTAGAAGGTTTTTTTGGATATTGGACTGGATTGGATATTATCTCCTGGTCATTATTCTATTCTTTACACTCTTTTTCATCTGACACTTCCTAGTCCTCTCCATTCGACTTCATTCGACTCATACCTGTCATTTGTAGTGTCAAGCTCCGCGGCAATATACGCCAGAAACTCATATTCAGTATATTCAATTCTCCATTCCAGTACAAAACACTTCCCTGAAGACGTGAGGTATTATGTATATGTGGGTGCATAAATCTACTGCCGTCAAATTACGACTCCATTCCAGGGCTTGTTAAAGGGTCAAAAGGAGTTTAAAGGTTTCATATTTATATCCATCTTCATAGCCATGTGCATAGCCATATAATTTGTAAAAACTTTACACAGCCATATAATATAGGTGTTTTAAACTTGTATAACCCAGTTAGTTGTATGAAAAATATAAATAACACTTTATGAACGTTGATGATTTATTTATTTGGTGCTGTCTTTCGGTTAGATAAAAGTCAATTGCCTACCCGCTATTGCGTGATGGCAAATCAATTGTTATAGGTAATAAACATATTTTATAGGAGTAACAGGTAACCCTTCCGAAGTACCTGATATCGCACCCCGGGTTTTGGTTCGTTTTAGTTTTTGGTTTTCTATGTTGTGTTTTGTGTACTGGTGTTTGTCTTTTGTCATGTTTTGTTTTTTTTTGCCGTGTCATTGTAAGTTTCTTTTTCGACTTGGGAGTTTAAATATCCCTTTGGTATATTTCGCCTCTCTTTTAATCACTTCCAAATGTTATAGTTATGTTCCTACCATTTCTCCGAAATGTGTTTTACTTTGTACAATTTCGGGTCATGGGGATATTTCTCCAAACCCTTTCTGTACACTACGAATGGAACTTTCATTTACCTTATATGGTTAGGGTCTGTTCACTTTGGAAGTGTTTGAAATCGTCAGTGGGTAGATCTTTTTCTTTTCTAAACCATTCACGTTGATGAATATATTCGGATTGTTTTTCTCAAACTTGGTAATGTTCTTGAGATTCATTGGGAAATCAATCCTTTCAAACACATCTCCCATCGCTGGTACTTGGTCACCCGGTGAGCACTTCTAAGGTCTAGTCCTTCGTGGTGTATTGACGCCAAAACCGCCCACTTAAAACATTGCTCGTCCTTGTTCTTCACATCCACGATGGCTTTATTGTCTGCTAGTCACTTATGTAAGACCTAGTATTGAGATCCGGCAATTGTTCTATATTTGCCGATATCAAATTTTATACTAATCACCTCTTTTAGTGCCTTATCACTTTTATCCTATGTCCAACTTGTAAATTTCTCTCAAAAGCTATTATACATTATTTTCAACATAACTTAGAAATTGGTCGCTTTCGTGAATACTTTGTCGTGCAATGAATGTTTACTAAGCTTCTTCTTCCTTCTTATCACCAACCATCTTTTTAATGATATAATGTAAAATCACATTTTAGTTTTGCGCATTTTCGTTTTATCCCATTTATAATTTCCATTCTTTTGAAACAAGTGGTACTTCTCTGTTTCCAGGTCCACCTTTAAAGTTCCTTGTATGTCTTTTCCTTACCGTCAACTAAATGTTCGTTTTGTATTGAATCGGTTCAATTATATGAGCTTTCCTTTTCTTTTCTTTTTTTTCATGCAGTTGATTCCTTGCAATAAATGTTTTACTGTTTCAACAGCCAACGTGGCCAACATTCTTCTTAGTTACTTATCAACATGCAGGGAAAATAAGTTTATTGTGATTTAGGGTCTATTTGTAAACCGTTACTTTTAACATAAGTTCCCACCAATTTATTTTCTTTTTTTCTCTAGTCTAGTGAAAGCCAAGCCTTTACTTATTTCCAGTTCTTCTATTTCTAAGACTTATTTACTCTGTCAAAATTTTACATCCACTTCTGTCATTTCTGTGATTTTAAATATCACATTTTCTGGTAATTTTTTCCCATTTTATAGCTTCATGATTCCTTTTCATTCAGATCATCTGTGTAAATGCAATCTCCCTCACCTTCCATTTTATTTGTTGATGCCATGTCTTTATTGTATTTCTCATTCTAATCATTCTGATGCCAGGGCATTTGTTCTTTCGAACTGGACTAATATTTGTTGTAAGGATTAAGGGTTAATGTTTAATATTTCGGGTTTATATTTTAAAAACCAGTGCTATGATTTGTGCAGCCAAACTGTATATTCTAAAAATTCTATACTACTGGCCTAATGTTTTCTGGAACAAAAGACGCCGGGGGGAAAAAGCCACGATAGATCTCACCACAGATCTAATATCGAGGTCTGATAATACTCACCTCCTTCCTACGGTCAAATCTAATTTAAAAAAAATCCAAACTGCAGTACTTTTATCCGGACTATATGCCTATGACAGATCTATACTATAAAGTTTTATCGACGAAAAGGCCAAGGTGTGTTAACTAACAGATGATCCACATCATAGGCTCCAAATGAGGGTCTGAGATTGCTGACCCCTTACCATCACTTAATTAAAAAGTTTCCTACGACAACATTTTGATCCACACATGATGCAAATTAAAGGTGTCGGACCACCAATTCAAAATTCCCATCTATTCAACATTTTTTTCAATTCTCACACCTTTCTAAATATTTTGAACAAGCTGAGGTCCCTTGTAACTGCATGGCCATGAGGATCATGTCTTAACTTCGATGTTTCACAGTCTCATGTTGAAGGAGTATTATTTTCTATACTGACGTCTGATGTAACTGACGTATAATTAAAATTAAATTGCACTTATATGTGCATATAAAGACAGTTTTACAAAGAATCCAGTAATTTCTAATATATCTAAATACAGCAAGGTTATGGTAAAATGTCTTCGTAACAGAAAGTTATATTAAATTTAAGAGGATCAAAGATCAACATAGTAATATCATGGTGTTTTTGTGACTTGTTAGGAATATATGATTTACAGTTACAAACTAGAAAAAGTAACATTTTACGCCCAAGAATGCCTTCTTTCTTATTCACATTCCTTTTAAAACCCCGGACCATTTGTTTAAAAAACCCAGACGTTTTAAATGTTGCACTTGAAAAAACACGGACAATGTAAAACACTGAATTGTAAGTGAACTACAAGGAAATTGTGCGTCGTTTGTGCTCAAAACATGTTTAGTATTCAGAAAAGATAAACAGTCATGAATGACACTATTATACTCGCGAAATAGCAATAAATCGATCTGATTGCATGTGATATCACTAAAAAAACTGATCTACACCCGAGAAAAAACACGATCTCAGCCGGACACTATACATTTGTACCTATCGTATCTATACATTAATCGATTATCACCAACGCGCAACTAAACTTCGGAATCGTTTTAAAATCTAATTAAAACAGATTAAAAGTTTCATATAACAACTTGTCATGAGTAAAATAATTTCGGACTACAAAACAAGCTTAAACTATCAAACCACAAGAGTAACTTCATGTTTGTGCAATAAGAGCTTTCTTACATTTTGAAGGGAGCATGTATTAAATTCCCAAGATAAGACTGAAAGTCAATGTTTTATCTGTTAAAACGGAATTCTTTCCTGAATCAAATCTTTCCAGTTTAAAATTTTAAGCATATCGCTTATAAATCATATAATTTTAAATTTTAAACTGCATACATTAGCGCGGGAAATGTTCAAGCATGCATTTTTCAAGTGTTCAAATCCATCAACATTTTAAATATATCATTGAGGCATGAAACTCTTAACTTAACGACAAACTTCAACTTCACAATTATTTGTACTTATTAATGAGTATGCCGTCATTAAACTGTTGAAATGGATAACCAACATTTTCCAGACAAAGATGCTTCAATATAGAAGACAATTTATGAACACAAATCTGGGAGAAGGAAAAAAGAAGTTTTTCAATGTAATTTTTCCGATCAATTTAAAGGTTAAATGTGAATATTAAAAGAATAATGCGACACTTGCGATTGCATGAAACAAATGTGAAACTGTATCCCAGTCCCCTAAAAGTTGAATAGTCGTTGCCTTAGTATTCCAAAATGATTTTTATGATCTTTTTTCAACTACATGTAGTACAAGTAATATCTTCAGTTACATGTAATGATACATGCACAACTGATTTTGTCTCATTCTTTAAAACGTCGTTAATTGGTTTAAGTTCATCTAATAATTATGGACCAATCAGTGATGCATTTAGCATTTACAGAAGATGTTAACACGATCGAACATGTAAAATCCACTGTGAATCCCAAGAGAAAAGTAACAATCACACACATACCCTCTAAAACAGCTTTCATTCAGATACTAGTAGTAAGATATAGAATAAATGGCCACAAGACAACAGCCAACCAACGAAGAAAATGTTCATCAACACCAATGCAAATAGAGTTTTATATGACCGTTATATAGTCAACACTGTATGCCTACCTGCCTAGTCCTTGTAATGCCCGGAGGCAGATAGGGCAAGGACTAGATCTTTCCACTCATCTCTGTTCTGTGCTTTCTTTTCTATCTCGCCCCAGCTGATTCCGTGGTCTTTCATTTCAGCTTCAACTGTTCTTCTCCAAGTTGTTTTGGGCGTCCTTTCCCTATGATGTCCGTCTTAGGGCAACTCTGGTCAAGTCCTTATCTGGTCTTCGCATAACATGACAAATCCATCTCCATCGTTTTTAATTTAGTAGTCTCCATGTTGTTGGATCCTGTTGTTTCCTGGAGGTCTTTGTTGGTGATCTTATGTGGCCAAAATATCCTTAATATCTTTCTGAGGCAACCGTTGTGAAAACTGGAAAGCTTGTTGATGTCCTTTTCTGTCATTCTCCAGCATTCTGCCCCATATAGCAGCGCGTACTGCTAATACACAACTGTTATATAGTCTAATTTTGCTGTTTTTACTGATGTTGCTAGACTTCCAGATGTGACGTAGCTTTAAACATAAAGTTCTTGCTATTCCTATTCTGGCTCGGATGTTTTTGTCTGCTCCTCCTTCAGATGTTACTTTGCTGCCCAGGTAAGTGAACGATGAAGTGCATTCCAGCTGTGTCCATTACAAATCTATAACAGGAGACTCTGATATGTTAAGAGGCATAACTTATGATTTCTTGATGTTGATATTCAGTCCAATCATACTTGCATTCTTTTGTAACTTGGTGGTTTTAGCTTGCATGTGTGTTTCTAGATGTGACAGTAAGGCCAGATCATCTGCATAGATAGTTAAAAGAGAGTCCACTTGATGCCTGTGTTGTTACTGCTTATGGTAGATTGCATTACATAATCGACAGCTATTACGAAAAGAAGGAATGACATAACACAACCTAGTCAACACTGTATAACAAGCTTTAAATGGTCCAAAAACAAATAAGACAAACAAGCATAAAGTTAGGCTAAAAAAACCGTTAAAATAATTGAAGGTTAAAACGTCTCTGTCTGTGGCTTATATGTGCATATAATAGACTTAGGCGGAGATCCAGAATATGAGGCTATGCATATATGTCTGCCGAGTACAGAAACATCGGGTGCGCCCAACTCCTAAATGCGTCCATGAGCTCATAGATCATCTAATTATATATTTACATACACATGAATATAAAAAAAAGCACATGGAAAATCTTGCACTTTATGTATATTGGATTTGTTATTGATAATTAAACAGTAAACATGCTTGAGTGTTACCCATGGGGAGGCGGGAATCTCTACAAAAGTTGAAAAACGAGCCCAACAATATATTTTGGGGACTTTTTTTTAATATTTTAGGGTTTCAAAATTTAGAATATGTCATATTTTAATACATATTTATAAATATTTTTTGGTGGGAGGGGGGCGTTGGTTAATCACAATCGTTTATTTTTAGGGATATTTTTTGTTCTTCTGACGAGTCTAGTTTAGAAAATTTTGTTGAGTTATCTCCTGCGTCCCGAAATTCCTTTGTCGCTCAAAAATTCAAGTTAGACATAGATGTCGTCCCATACAGTATCTTTGTGTCTAAAGCACCCCTGCCAAAAAGTTTAGACTCGATAGTATCTAATATCCGGTACGGACAGACAGAGAAAAGGTCGGATTTCTGTTTATTTATTTGTTATTTGTATGAATTTGTAGAATATAGATACACACATTACTATTTTTGATTGTGAAATGTAATATTTGCCGGGGTACTTTCGACAAAGTGAGAATGGTGATACTTGATAGACAATCATTTAGGCGAAACGCCATCTAAGTCCCATGACAGCCTTGCTTACGATTACTAAAATATGTCATGTTTCAAAACAAGAATTGAAAAGTCAAACTAAAGGATCCATCAAACGGGTCTTACGTATTAGTCGTCAAGGGTATGTACTTTTCGTCAAATTTTAAGAAAGCTCTTTTCATATTAGACAGTATACAGTCAGAGTGTACCGAATCAGACGCCATCATTTCTGTAGTTGTGATTACCTGTTTTACATTTTTTTATCTCTGTCAACATGGTCAAGGAGATTGTATTAGACGTGTTGCGTTATGGATATATATATATACTAACCGCTGGGGTTGAAAAATTAGACTATAGATGGGAGTATCTTATCAAAACACAGAAGTGATTTGAAAATTCAAATTACCTATGTTTCATTTGAATCTTGTGTTTTAACTACCTATCTAGCATTGAAGTCAACGTATATCCGTTCCTTATACATGTAACAGCCGTTTCTTTGGAAATATTACAATAGACAATTCGAGACTGAGTTTTACTGTGCGTATTGCTATGTGTTTGTTTATTCTATATTGGCTAGAGGTATAGGAGGAGGGTTGAGATCTCACAAAATATGTTTAACCCCGCTGCTTTTTTGCGCCTGTCCAAAGTCGGGAATCTCTGGCCTTTGTCAGTCTTATATGTTTTTTAAATTTTGGTTCATTTATATGTTTCGGAGTTAAGTGTGAAGTCCATTTTCTCTGAACTAGTACACATTTTTGCTTATGGGTCAGCTGAGGTCCGCCTCCGGATGCGGGATTTTATCGCTGTGTTGAAGACCCATTGGTGGCCTTGGGCTGTTTTCTGCTCTTTGATCGGGTTGTTGTCACATTCCTCGTTTCCATTCTCAATTTTAATTTCATTATAAATATTCATTAACGAACGAATATTCATTAACATATATTCCGTGTGAAATAAAATTATAAATTCCATAATTTTCCATTTTTAACACTGAAAGGGGCAAGGGAATTGGAGAAAAAACTGGACCCAGAAAAAAAAGAGACGGTAAGCCAAGAGATAAGAGGAGAGGGGGGAGGAGGGGAGTGAGGTTGAGAAAAACTAACTGTCCACCCTAATAAATTACAGCTATATATAATTGGTATTTATAATTTTTGTGTTATAGACGAACATTTTAATTTAAAGGGGGTTTACTCGAGGTTAGATTCTTTTGAACGGGCTGCACCCAATGCAGAACTGTCTTATTGGAAAAAATAGAAATGAAAGTCGGGCTCTCGGGAGGGCGGTTGGCGGGTAGACTAAAGACGAGCAGGGTAAGGTACCCATTTTGTGAAATCAGCTTCTCCGACAGGTTTAATCATTTTTCTTTTAGACTAGTTACATTCTTGAGTTGTCCATCGTTTGTATTTTTTATTCCTCTGGTTTGTCTCTGTCTCTTTGTCCATTATATAATAGGTATTGTTTTGAAAATCAATAGGCGACCCTTTTAACTTAAAGGGGATTTACTTGAGGTTTAAGATCTTTTGGACGGGTTGCACACAATGCAGAACTGTCTTATCAAATAATATAAGACAAATCGGACTTGCGGGAAGGTGGTTGACGAGTGGACGTGCAGACAAACGGGGAAGGGTATCCATTTTGTGAAATAAACTTCTGTAACATGGTTTTAACCTATAGCATTGCAAAAAAACTAATTAATGTAGCTGAAAAAAAATTCATTTGTACTTATTTTCAATATTCAACTGAATCAAATATCATATATTTATGTTCAAGCATTGACTGACAAAAACTTGTTTTCTTATTATCCTTAAGTAGCTTGTTTTACATTATAAAGTTTAATGAATCAAAAGAAGTAATAGTATTTCTTAGTTTTTAATTCTAAATCTGTATTTACAATTGTGACATTACAATACCAATATAGTTTTTTCCTACTGAAATTATTTCTTTGATTTTTTTTTTTTTTTTTTTGGCTGATATCAATTGGCCAATTTTTGACATTTTTACCTATCATTATGTCTGTATGATTTGCTCACACATTGTTGTCAATATAGTGGAGTTTTATGCAACTGTCATAACAAGTGACAGGTTTAACGAGCTATAAAATCAGGTTTAATCCACCAGTTTATACATAAGGAAATGTACCAAGTCAGGAATATGACAGTTGTTTTCCATTCGTTTGAAATAATTTGCAGTTTTGCCTCTCTTTTATAATCCGAATTCTAAAGTGACGAACTTAAAACATACTGACTTATAAACCAGACTCATAATATATAGTAAAAAGGATACAATAAACAAGTACTATCTTTAAAAAAAGATATCTGACACATTCAGATATGACCATAGAGTTTAATCTTTATCAGTTTTTGTTTTATCATAGTTAAAAAAAAAATTGCACACAATTTGACGACAAAAGGCTGACGATTCTAAAAATTGCGCTTTTCTCTAAAGAATTAAAAAATATACTGCATGGTACTTAATTAAATGTATATATATATATATATATATATATAGGTATTTTTCAGAGATAAAAAAAGTACCTATAGCTGTGAAATAGACATGAACATAAGATATTAGTAGTTTACATTCGGTAATGAATAGCAAGCTTGAAACAGTTTAGATTCATGAAGAAATGTCAATTATAACTATATGTCAAGAACAACTTTTCGGTGTGTATATCGGGGACGGACGGACGCCAAAGGAAGATGATCTATATAATACAACTTTTGACAAGTAATTAAATTTGCGATATATGTATTTTGACAATCTTTATTTCAAGTATAATATTTTGTACTCTTTGAGATTATTATTACGCATTGGAATCTTTAGTCGATAAGATATATTTTTAGCACTCGAGCTATAAATAGCCTAATATTGACCTGGTAGATCCAAGGAAATGATTATTTAGAAGGAATGGAAACGCGACTCGAGATCAATCGAGACTCCCGCGGAGCGATAATCCATGTCTGATTCGGTCGGAAGTATGATAGATAATATAGAGAATCATGACGGAGGTCCATTTCCTGTCATATATATTGGCCATCTCAATTCACTGGGTCATCTTGCTTGAGAAGATATAAAGGAGACAAAAAACCAAGTCAAATATAAACTACTATTCCATGTAAAAGGTATCATTTTAAAGCCTTTTAGACATACGTTTCCAATAAATTTTTATGAAAAGTCTTATTAAAATAGACCTCGGTCTTGAATTTGCGAGAGTTTCATCCGGATTACAAAACAAAAAATACAGTGTTTTGATTTTTTTCTAAAGGCTCGACAACCATGAAAGGCAAAACATAATAGTTGATATCATCATGAAACTGAAACCTTATTCTAGAAATTTGACTCTTTTTTATGTTTTCGGTAAAATTTCTGAATTTTCTACGATTTTCTAAAATTTCAGTTTGGAATTTCATTATTCTGTTAAAACGTGTCTTTCAATCTGGCAGTGTAATGCGAATTTTTAAAATGTTGAAACGTAGAAGTAACAAATTGACAAAATGAAATATCATTTTAAAGGAGGAATATTTTCTTACAATATGATCTAAATTACGAATGCTAAATGTTATTGGTACATTGTAAGTTATTTTATTTCCAAACATACTGAAACTTTTAAGTAGTGCTTCAAAAAATACACCAACACACGTTATTCTGGTAAGAGTTTAATAACTACTCGAAATAGACATAGCAGTAGAATACAATTCAAAAGCTTAATATTTTTTCTATAACATGGTGTTGGTTTTATGAAAATGGTGGTAGAAACGAATTTTCTATGATTTTGCAAAATCCCTTGTTTATAGTTTACATTGATGCCATTTTGCTCAGTCAAGTTCCGCACCGACGATGTCTGAAAACACAGCCAAAAAATGTAAAGACTTCCACTTTGAGATTGACTGTGCCGTTTTATACACGATTTAATTAATTTTTTTTACAAACACTTCCTTTAATACTTAATAGTTTTGATATTGCAGTTTACCATAATTAAGCGTTGCCGCAAATTATTATAAAACAACAAAACAGGTCCTTCCTTTTTTTTTCTCGCAGAGCAGTATAGTCTGGAGGTGGTAAAATATTCCTAAGTGTTAAAAAAAAACCAAATATGTGAATGGGTGAAAGTTTTAACTGTTTCTAATTAAAAATGTTATTGCACCACGGCATAATTTGGCATTAATTAACAGGTGTGCTCGACGTGAATCGTTTTTGCCCTCTTAAATATATACGACACAAATTAGCTTATCAATGAGACATGGTAGATTATACCTGCAAATTGGAATAACCCATACCAGTGTTTATTATAACACCTGTAATATAAGTTCTTTTATCTGGATAAGATACTACACCTGTTTACGTTCTTCTTCCTTTATACTGATTAACTACTTTTCTACACAAGGCATATTCCAAAATTGATAATTTATTTTTTTGCTTTTTGCATTACCTTTCTTCCGCATGAAAACTATCAAAAACTCGTATAATGTCTGATTTCATCTCATTGTTGCATACCTTCATGAAATATCAAGATCAAGAACAAGATTAAAATGTTTTTCATAAGTAACTTTGTATGTGGTTGTATAAAAAAAAAAATAAAAATAGTTATTTCATTTATTCTTGGTTTCATGATTATATCACCTAATATACTCCTTTCGGACTGCACAATGTAAGTACATAAATGACCAAGTTCGATAACTACTGCCTGATAAGCTATGATCCAGTTAAAACGACGGGATGTAATGAACGCACCGCCCGAGACAGAGCTCGAGATGCATCATAAAATTTTCTTTAAAGTCGGCCGCGTTTCCATTCCTTTTAAATATACAATTCCTTGATCTAGATAATTTTATTTTTAAGTTTGATTTTATGTCCGTAATGTTCTCCTTTTATTGTAGCATATATCTTTTTTGTTGGTTTTTTTTCAATTCCGTTATTTCGTCCAATCAGAATAAAGATTTGTGACATCGTGCATCCTGTTACCATAGTGAAGCTTTCTTTTTAAATGGGTCACAAACCGAAATTATACTGACGGCGTCAGAAAAAGAAATCCAATAATTTAAAGAAGTTGCAACATTTCTCTTGTTAATTTAGTTGTGCTCGTGTGTTTACATGGCTAACAATCACAATTATAATCACATTTGATAAACTTCTCAGAGCAGAACCCTTTGTTACTGATTGTTACTTTTATACATGTAAATCAAACATTATCGATAGTCTAATATCAAATTGAAAAAAAAAAAAAAAAAAAACACGCCTTTTTTATGTTTTATTTATACATAATGAACATGTATAAGATTTTTACTTACCGGAGAAACTGTTCTCGCATTATTGCACTCTGGTGGGATATCAAACACTGATGGGTCTTTTATTCCTTCGTTGATTCCCATGAAGCCAACATCGGCAAAGCCGTTGGTCAATTGCTGATGTTCTCCAACAGGAACACATGATCCTTTATTGACATTCAATTCCATTTTCTTACCATCTACCATAAATTCATGAACATCAATTTCGTACTTGTTATCACCAGCTCCATAATAGGTAGACAGTACCAGTTTAGCATCAGCTGAAATAAAAAAAATAGTTTCCTTAATCTGCTTTTACGAGCTATTCTACTGTATCAGTATTTTTTTTAAAGAATTTTTGAAAATTCTGATTTACGTTTCAACACTTTATATGTGACAATAAACTTATTTCGCTCCTGTTTGCAATAACCTTCATGATCAGCTTATCTTTGCAGTCTAGGACTGATATGCATAAAACTACTTAAGTTAAGATTTGTTTCGAACGGACGGATTTTCCTACATGTCCTACGATAAATTAGTACTATGTTTGGATATCTTAACTTAAGTGGTTTTATGCATATCAGCCCAGGTGCTTAATTTGCTCCTATATTGTCTTCCTCAATGAACAGTACAATTTGTTTATTGACAGTAAAATTTGTTTCTAAGTTAATTTTATTTACTTAATATATATAAGATGATCATAAAGTTGAGCTAACGAACTAATTGCATAAATCAAACCTGGACAAAACTCACATGGTACACAGTTAAGTTTCCCTGGACTGGGATAAGGTGGTAAGTTTGCTGTCAAACATTTCCCATCGTAAACGATGTAACTTTTGCCCTGCAATATATATAAGTGAAAGAATACGGAAGCGTCCAATTCAAATTTTCTTTCAGTATATAGAACGTATCATAATTCATGTTGAGAATGCAATTCAAATTTGAGAGATTGCTTTGAAAGTAAACAAAAAAAAAAGGTAAAACAAGAATGTGCCCATAGTACACGGATGCCCCACTCGCACTGTCATTTTCTATGTTCGGTGGACCGTGAAATTGGGGTCAAAACTCTTTGGCATTAAAATTAGAAAGATCATATCATAGGGAACATGTGTGCTAAGTTTCAAGTTGATAGGACTTCAACTTCATCAAAAACCACCTTGACCAAAAACTTTAACCTGAAGTGGGAGACGGACGGACGAACGGACGAACGAACGGACAGACGAACAGACGCACAGACCGAAAAACATAATGGCCCTCTACTATGTACTACTAGGTGGGGCATAAAAACAACTCAAATCAAGAATAAAAAAAGATGTGTAGATGCAACTTAACATGTGTTAAGGAGTAGATTTTTTTTAATGTACGACAATATTTCAAAAACAATTGTGCGAATGTGTACTTACCACTTGACGATTGTCCTCTACTTACCCTTTCGGCTCAACCTGGTTTTTTTTTTGGTGGGGTTGGTGTTGCTCAGTCTTTGGTTTTCTATGTAGCGTTATTTTGGACTTGTTTGTCTTTTTGTCGTCTTTTGTTTTAACCCATGGTGTTGTCAGTTTTTTCGACTTACGAGTTTTAAATATCACTATTCGTTATGTAAGATGCAATGAGACTTACAGTTGAATAATCGTTGAGAAGATGTTGTTTAACTCGCTGACCGTTCCACATGCTATACCCTTTGATGGCTACTTTGTTTATATTGGCATCAACTGATATATTCAAAAGTCCCTAAAAGATTCAAAGTAGATTATTATTTGGATATTATATACTATATTCCTTGACTGTTATATATTTACAATATGTTTTCAAAAGACAATTTACAATATGTAAACCATATAAAGAAACACATGAAATGTTTTTACAAACCGATTTTACCCAAACATTCCAATTAAGTAGATAATGTATTTATACAATTTGCGCGGAATAAGAAATAGAAAAGTAAGTGTGAAAATTTTTTTTACTGTGGCTCGTTATTGTTTACAGACAAAAGCAGAATTTATTCTCTTGAAAAAAGAAGATTCCAATGAGGCATATACAATACATGTGACAAAGAAAGACAGAAAAAATAATGACCAAAAGAAAAAGAAAAAAGATACAAAACAGTCCATACTTGATTGGATAACCATCATCTTCCCTTGAAAACCGAAAGTGAAGAGTTTCTGTTCGACTGAAGGCACGCGAATTAGTAATGCATTACAATTTTAATGTACATATTATTTATTCAGATTATAAAAAAAAACACTTATTATATAATAAAAATTCAATTATAGTTCTATTTTGAAACGAGAATCTAGTTTGATTTTTTTCTTTAATTATGTGATATTGAAATAAAGGTGGGTTCTTTTTCTATCAGCAGACTTACCAGCCCTTTAGAGATAAATATTGTAAAATATCTCTTTGATTAAAACATTGTCATTCAACACTTTCTATTAAAGCATGTAAATGTACTTTTTTGTATAGTTACTTCTACTATTTTGTTTTCGAATATTTTCAGTTTCTTTGAAAATATAATTGCAAATTTACGTACTTCATACATAAACAAAGTAAATTTTTAAGGCGAAATATATAAAAGGAACACTCAAAACTCATAATTCGAAGAAAAACTGACAACGCCATGACCTGGGATGAACTCAGTTCTCTAGAAGGGAAAGCAAATCCTATTCCACATGTGGCACCCATCATGTTGCTCATGCACGTACAAATCTGGTGATAAGTCTAATTCGTTGATCGAACCATCGAGGAAAAGGGATGGATTGTGGTCACTTCACTTTGGAACACATGGTTATCTGTGACAGATATATTCCATAACGGTCAACTTAATCGTGATTGCGTCCGTGAAACTTTCGAAGGGATGACCTCAACTTTAACACTTTGAACCCTTGGTTCAATCGTTTCCTTGTAAGCAACAACCCTCTATCAAGGAAATCAAAATAGGAAACACAAGCTCTGTAATATGGTATCAACTGGGAGATATATACTCCATATGCAGGCGCTGCTGGAATGTTGCTACATAAAAATGGAAATTTTACAATTGAGAAGCTGACATTATCCCTTTGGTCTTAAAATGTTATTGTCAATTTCTAGATGCAAGTCAAGATATGAGGCAGACTTAACTGTATCTGTGGTATCCTTAAAATGAAATATTTGAATGAATGTTGATATGTATACAATGTTAACGCTTTGTTATTATACAGTTTCTTTGACATGGTTTCTTGGCTTACACATAAGATTGAATAAATAACTTCGTATATACATCAATTGGGAATAGTAGTATGAAGTATTACCTATTTAAGAAAAAAAGTCGAAAAATTCTTCATGTTATCTCTTAAATTTAAAATGGAAGGATACCAAGGGCTTATTAAAATCATAAGTTGAAGAAAGAAGAAGACAACACCCTTGCCAAAATAAAAACGACTAAAAGACAAACAAACTTCAACAAAATCACTACACAGAACATTAAAGATTGAGCAACACGAAACCCATGAACTAGGAACCCAGGGCTCCAGAAAAATAAGCCGTTCCTGCTTCACTGGTAGCACTGTCCCGAGTAAATCCTGAAGTTGACATTGTTGATTTTTATTATAAATAAGGGACTATCGTAAAGAAAAGAACATTATATTAGCACTAAGAAAACAATGAAGAAGGTACAAAGGAGTAATCAGTTTATATGATGATTTAGACAGACATTGTATTTCTTTAAATTAGAAAATATAAAATGAATGTACCTAGAACATTCTTCTCGAATTTCAAACAAATTATAATGTTCTACTTTGATACAATAGAAGTAAGTTATTATAAAAAGTTTACGTACTGTTTGCTTCGAGATATTGAAAATGTTATCCAAATTTGACAATAAAAGGCTTTCGATATATTTGTTCAAATGTAGTACTAGGTATCATGTGATAAAAACTACGTAGATAAATGTAATTGAGTAATATCATTGTGAATAATGAACGAAACTGAGATAATTTAAAACATATGGTTATAGTACATTTGTTTACCTTTTTTTTAATTTTATGTATAACTTTCTTACTTTTCACATTATTTATAAGGAACACATTAATCGTATTTGAAAAATAAAAGAAGAAAATACTTGTTTACCCTCTCCACCTGTTCCATTGACCTGCACTCCTGCAAAGACACCCTCATGTCCTTCCCACTGGGCAGGTCCACAACACAAGGACGCTAACTGAACAAAAACTGCAAAACAGCTATAGTGAACATTACTTGTTTAGCCATAGTGACTTTTGTAATACTTTTAAATTGAATGTAAACCAGAGTATTTATAGTAGTGTCTTATCAAAGTGGATGATTGACAGTCATATGCTTTCTTGACCTTCACTGTTTCAAAATTGTTCATTGTTATTTCAAAATATCTTATTTGGTAATTTTGTTTGCAAATCGTCCTGTTAATTGACAAGGTATACAGTCAAGGCTTATATGAAGCAGTTTTGTTACAGTTTCTGTCCTTGAAATCATATTTAATAATCTAATAATACATTTTTGGGGGTTTATCTAAGTACCAGTAGAAAAGAAGGAATATAGGGTAACAACATAATTAATCCATATAAAATAATACTAGGACACAATCAATGCATCGAATAAAGCTTACACATTAAAGCAAAATGAAAATGGTCTCCAGTTTCAGAATAACCATAAAATACTTTACACATTTGTGCGTTTAACAGTAAAATTTCAATCAAATCGGACCTGAAATAAATTTTTGTCAAATTGTTTAGTAAAATGTGTCTTTTTATGAAATAAATAGGGGATTTTCAGAGTGGTGACCCACTTTTGACCACTGACTTACACATATCTTAAAAAAAGCTATTAAAAACAACATAAACAAAATCTGCAAAAAAAAAAAAAAAAAAAAAAAAAAAAAATAAAAAATAAACTATTACCATATTATAAAAACATGAATTTTATTTCGGTAATAAAAAGTAAAATAACAAAAGTACCGAACTCCAAGGAAAATTCAACCCGGAAAGTCCCTGATTAAATGGCAAAATCAAAAGCTCAAACACATCAAACGAATGGAAAACAACTGTCATATTCCTGACTTGGTACAGGCATTTCCTTATGTAGAAAATGGTGAATTGAACCTGGTTTTATAGATAGCTAAACCTCTCACTTGTAAGACAGTCGCATAAAATTCCATTATATTGACAACAATGTGTGAACAAATCAAACAAACATAATGGGCAAAATGTCAAAAAAGTACATTCATGTGTATAAATTATCATGGGATATTTAATTCTTTGTAGCGGACCTAAACTGCATTGTTATAAATCACAAATGATAGTAAGTCTAACTATTCGCACATGATAAAACCATTTTATAAGCAAAATAAATCATCTCAGAGTCACAGTCAGACTTTCAGCATGCAGAAAACACTCTCAACTTACTGAAAGTTTCAGAAGGTCCCTTGCCCATGCACTGGTTTCCCTAGGACTGGTTTGAACGGAATTCTTTGATAAGTGTCGATCAAAACTCTGAATATAACTGATTCATCTCTTTATATTGCAGACATTGATATTTTCTCGTCTCTAATTCTTCGTCGATTTATTCTACAACCGAACGGTTGATTAATTTTGTTTAAATAAAAAATACCAAGGCGGGAATAAAAACCATTAGTGAAAGGAAAACAAACAATATCATGATAAAAAAGAAACAAGATGTAAGGACAAACTTATCACAGGAATACATTATTTCGAGATCTGGTATATTGAAAAGTTGTTAAGAATTCGCTTTTCGTATAATAATAATAATAATAATAAAAGACAATGTTGATTAAGATACATTTTTTTTCAGACGTCAGCAATTTGTTTCTTTTCACTATGGACCATCCCTCAAACAATAAAACATAAATCATGTTAATCAGCTCAGCTGCTGTTCCAATGACGTAAAACGCACATTTCCTTCTTTTTATGATAATGAAATTCAAAACTCGAGGAGCACCACTATGCTTTGTCAGTCGAAAATTGGATGTATATTTTTATTCAGATTGAGGACTAATGTTGATTGGCCAGCAACATTTTGATTGACTAGTATACATGCATATAGCAGCAATATTCAAGAGGATTTTCTAGCTAATACACGCTCATATAGATATCGGAATAACAGCGAAAAATACATTCATCAAAGTTACCAGGCTCATAATTTGGTAGGAAAGACGCTCGTTTCGTAGTTTCGTCTAATTAAGACGCATCAGTAGGCTCAAATGAAAAAAGTTGAGAGTTTAAATCAAATACGAAGTGGAAGAGCATGAAAAACCAAAATCACCGAAAAGTGGTACCAAACACGACTTAAGCAATTTATGCCAAAGTGTAGAAAAACCTTATTGTTTCGAATAGACAACATTTTATCAATGGCAAATTTACCGAAAATGAATTTTCATTGATATTTCATCTCAACACACACACAAAAGTGCTGACTATCGGGCGTGTGATGCCATCGGAGACAAATTAATGTAAAATAGTAGAAACTATATCATTGTATATTGTCCATAAGCATATTTCAAAGACAATGATAATGCTCTTAGAAACGACGTCACTAAATTGGTCTGGGATGCAAAGGCTGAGTATAAAGACAAAACCTTATAACTGATGGACAAGGATGTTCCACCATGGTAATGATGGCGTATTGCCAAATTAGTTTGTAAATAAAACAAATGTAACAGAGTGACGCCTCCAGTAAATCACTGTGGGAGAATTGTTGTCACCCATGTGAAAAATGTGATATTTTTAATAAATGCTTTTCAACAATATCCATATTGACATAGAGCCTGATATACCCAGGGAAACCATTAACGATAAGCAATGGCTTCATGCGTACTTTAAAATTAATATATATATATAATATATGATGGCATTTTAAATTTGGTAACTTAGGGTAGATTGCATTACATAAACATGATAATTAACAGCAATAATGGTGTGCAGATACTTTAATTTATGGTCGGCTTTAATTCAGAGTGCCAACATTTTTTCTTTCTATTTAAAATACTGAACTGGCATTAAAAATCAGTAATCTTGATATCTATATATGGTTTGTATAACATAGATAAAAAAAAAAAAATTGCCCACATTAATTCAACCTGGCCATATTTGTACTTTATGATGAAAATTATACGCCGGTACCTTAAATCAGTAAATTTGGTAATTCAGGATGGATTGTTTGATATAATTGACAGCAATATTGGTAAACAATGGTTACAGAATTTTGTCGGCTTTAATAATAGTTTGAACTTTATATTTGACAATTTATGCTGGTATCTTAAATCAGTTAATTTGACAACGCATGATCGATTGAATTATTGAAATGACAGCAATATTGGTATAGATAACTAACTTTTTTGTCGGGTTCTAATAAGAGTGCTAACATTTCGGTCAATGCCGATATTTACAAAACACAAATTTTCACATTAAATAATAATTTTGAAAAGCACATTCAAAATAGTTTTTCATTATAAAATATTCAAAACGTAACAAATAATAAAAATCAAACTATAAACATAATTTTATGAAAAAAATGGTTGGCGTTTATACGCTTCCTTAGTTTTGTGGCCTCCTTTCTATCCATAGTTTTTCGGTTTTACTATGTCGTTGTCAGTTTTTTTTTAACTTTGTATGTTTTGAATGTCACCTTGGTATCTTCCGCCTCTTTTTTTTAACCGTTTTTTTCAATACAATCACGAATTTAAAGTGATAGTGTTTTGTATACAACATTATACGAGACCTATTTTCATTCATCTGCTCAGCATTTCCTTAAAGAAATGTCATGAATCCGCACATTGAAAAATAAAAAAATTCAAAAAAAGCGAGAAGGGCTTACCTAGCAAACAAGGGCCAAAAGAGTTAAGGAATCATGGCAACACAAAGCATATGTTACCAAACATGTGTAATTACATTCGGCTAACAGAGGCAAATGGTAGTAACAAAATCTTCACATTTCAGTTTATGACAAATGATTTTGACGACTATTTTGCATTCGCCATAAAAAAAAAACTATTATTTGTAAATATTGATATAACTTTGATACTCTTTTGATAATATGTATCAACATTATCGTGTAATTTTTCGATCTTAAAGGGTTCATTCAGAACAGTAAATATCTGCGTTTATTTCATTTGTATGTGTTGCATTTTCTTGCTATTCAGAATACACGAAACAAGTAAGCCACCTTTATCTTTTCTAGCAATTTTTAACCATTTTTACTCAACAAAAAGATTTTGTCAAACAGGGAAGAAAATCTAAAGTATTTTATTATCAGGACTATTGACCGTAGTCTACAT
Source organism: Mytilus coruscus (assembly GCA_017311375.1). Taxonomy (NCBI): domain Eukaryota; kingdom Metazoa; phylum Mollusca; class Bivalvia; order Mytilida; family Mytilidae; genus Mytilus; species Mytilus coruscus. Next base: position 27,479,363 of record CM029597.1, on the reverse strand, counting down.
TCATGTTTTTTTCACCGTAGAATCACTTAGCTAAAGCTCACATAGCGGGAGTCATTGTGTCACAACAACTGTGTAGGGACTTTGTTTGACTTTAGAACTTAGAACTTATCCACTTGTTTCAATTCGGATTGTTTAATATTCTTAACAAATATTGCTATAGTAATCATTATTTACCTCTCTGTTGCACACCTCAGTTGCAATATTAAAAATGTACGGTTTTCTTTCTTTTTTTTCGTTTCTTTTCTGTCACAATGTTAAAACAGTGCAACACTGATGTATTTTCCGAAAATCTATAATATGTAGAAAACATTGTTGTTTATAAATTTGAGTAATGTAAATTGAGGAAATTTATAATTGACTTTTATTTAATTCATAAGAGGAACACTTCAATAATTATTAAATGTAATTATAGCTTTAAAATGTCCGTCTAATGCTGGAGAAAATAAAATATATGGGAATTAGATCTATTCAAACATTGTTCATCCCTACTTCTATGTCTAGTAATATTTTTTTTCTTCCAATTATTAAATGTCTAGAAAGTTGCAGCAAAATGACACACTTACTGAAATCGTTGTAGCAAATTTAAAATTACAACAATTCCTTTTCTCCTCCAACATGTACAACGTGTCTGTTTCCTGTCACTCTCTTTTTTACAAGTATCAAATATGCATGTTTCCTTCCCTATTTCTAGTATACCTATATATTCAGATATCCTATTGATTCACTAGTAAAGACTGCATTCGAATCATCAATAACATATTGAAAATGGATTTGTTTGTACATTTTGTTGTTGGTTTACTGGTAGTGACACAACATGTGTACTCCTCAGCACCATGCTGCATGCCAGATAAATTTGAATCGCACGAGTATGTAGAAGCACGTATCATCAACTTGGTCAAGTCAACTTATTTACAAACGGTAAAATATTGATAATGACTTTTTAATGTATTTTCTAATGTTTCTTAATAAAAATCAAATTAACGAAATGATATCATAAATATAATAGAAAATAAGAATACACCAAAGCATAATTAACACGTATAGATCAAAGTCGGACAGATACTACTATTGTCAAAAGGAAAAGAAATAGACAAACAAAAGTCGATAAACCGACATTCACAAATTCTCACAACAAACTGGTGACAATTAAAATCGAGAGAAACTATATGTATCTGCTGTACTACAATTGGAGGCGGAAGATACCAAAAGGACATTCATACTCCTTTTACGATTCATAGAAAGGGTTTAAGAAAATTTTAAAGCTGACTTTATTCAATGATATCTTACTTCAGTTTGTATCTACTTTTTCAATAAATATATTAGGCTTGCCTATAATTGCTGACATCAACTTCATTTGAACTTTGGTGGATAGTTGTCTCATTGGCAATCATACCACATCTCCTTATTTTTATATTTAACTCCTTGAAATTTATTTAGCTCGTCTTTTACTTCGAAATTTATGTTCATTTTAATATATAAAGCTTATAAAAAATAATGGGAAGGTACGATTGCCAATGAGACAACTATCTAATATAGTCAAACATGACGTAGATGTAAGCAGCTATAAAATACCACAACATGACAAAATGTAAAAAAATTCAAACGAGAAGACTAACGCCCGGATTTATGAAAAAAAAAAAAAAAAAAAAAAAAAAAAAAAAAAAAACAATTAAAAATAAAGATGACAGACATTCAGACATTACCCATTGATACGGTAAGTAATCTTTATCAATAAAAAATAAATTCGGGTATATCAACCAAAAATGTGGATGAAAGTAATCAGAATCGTCTGAACTATAAACGGATACAAGTTGCATTGACAGGGTCCTGCTTTATATTAATCACCCACCAAGATAGCATATGTTTAACAATATGACAATGCCTGTAGATAGAAAAATGTGATCTCTTGATTTGTGTTCAACTTTTTAGGCAAATATGAATATCTCGTATGATTTTACGAGCAAGAAAACAGTGACTTTTATATATAACATAAAGGCAGACGGAAAAAGTTTTCCGTCAATGTCTACACTTGTTGATTATGAGGCGGTAAGTGCAAAATAATATTAGATATGAGTGCACACATCATAACAATTATGAAATTAAACAAATCTGCTCTTTATTGAAAAAAAAAAAATCTATTTATATACTAGTATATATTGGGCGCTCATTTTGTCAAATAAGGAGATACTATATTGTATTTTTAGCTTACGGAAAACATATACTAGTAGGGTTTAATGTCGCAAATTAAGTTAACATAGCAACGTAAACTTTCTTATATATTATAACATATTATAACATTCATTATATTATATAACAAAACAAAAGCAGTGATCGCAGGCGAGACTCAGGGTTATTAGGACCTCTTGACGACATTTCTGTTTATCTTTGATGAGTTTTTTTATACCATTTTATAGATTACAATCTAAACCAAAAACACGAACTATTAGTCTGGAATATACAAGAATATTTAAAAGAAAATTTGTAAGAACATACCTCTGGGCTTAGTGATTATACTTTATACATAATTCAAAATATTATATTAAAAACCGATCTATAATATACATGTATTATATTACTTTCATTCATACACAACCATTATTAATGAATAAATTCAATGCTTTCATTCAGGGAGTTGCTTACATTGTAAAAAACAATAAGTGTACCAAGAGTGCAGCTCCTAGGAAAATGCCACGTATTTGTGTACCAGGTAAGAAAAGAAATGTACCTGTTATGTTTCTGACAGGGTGTTAATGGAGGATTCGATTTGTTTCCATTATAATTCAGACATGTAATTGAGAACAAAATAAATTCGTACAATGTTAAATATTATTCAGGTGTTCAGTTTGTATAATCACTTCCTGTGCATATATTCAAGGTGACATTTTAATATTAATAAAAGGAAATGTTTGGTATACGACAATGAGACAACAACTCAAAGATACAAATAACCCTAATACATCTAAAGAGGAGTCTAACAAATAAACAAGTGCCTATACAACATATCGAATTTTAAATCAAATTTATAAAATCTGCATGAAAAACCACTAGTAAATATCAACGATCTGTCATAAAAAAAGAAGACATGAAATTAGACAACCACTGGCGAAGTTATTGGGATTTCAAAAATTCAGCTAGCTATTCTAAGAGTCATCGATGGCTACCTATCTCTTTCTCTGTCTAAACTTTGGTTTTTGAGTTGTTACATTCAAAGATCTCTTAAATATGCAGTTTATATCTTACAGTAAAGTTGATCTAGTAGTATGCTATTGATAATAATGTGAACGAATTTTGCAAATCCTCTCCGTCTCTTGATCATGATTTATAAACGTAATCGATTCATTAAGAGTCATTTGAAAACTCGACGGGTGGCATTATCAGTGTAGGAACTGTCGAAAGATCGGCACTTGAAATAACAACCGGTTTTTAATTTGTTCATGCAACTTAATAATGCGATCGATTGATTGTCATCTAGTTTTTCTTATCCTGTCTTGTTAATCCTGATATGAAACTCATATAAGATGAAAATTCCGAGCAGAAATCCAAAGCGTTATGCCTGCTTAAAAAAAGCGGAGGATACCACAGGGACAATCAAAATTTATAAGTCGAAGAGAACCGACAAAACTATAAAAAAAAAAACAAACAAACAAATACAAGTCTACAAAATACTGCAAAAAAAAAAAACTGAGCAACAAGACCCAGCCCCCACCCCCCTATCCAAAAAAATAAAATCCCAGCGTGACCTCAGTTGCTCCGGAAAAATCAGCAGATTTACATGTGGCACCCATTGTGCTGATCATGCTTATTTTAAATTCGGTTTATATGGATACCCTTAACATAGGTATACCTTCTTAAATAGTTCCAATGATTTTATTATAGAAATTTTCAAGATCGCAGAAACTACACATTTTGGGGCTGGCTCAGATATGTTACTTGTACATAAATATCAGTACAGCTATGGAAATACTACAAGCAGTTTTACAGTTACAGCAAAGAACTGTTATTTCATCAGCTACGAAGCTTACGATTGTAAGATTATATTTAAAATGTCCAGTTAACTAAGAAGAAAACCAAGGACAAATTAAAACCTAAAATATTCACAAGAATAAAAAGTTACAATTTGGTCACTTTTTCGAGTATGGACAAAGATGAGAAACGACAGAAGGTGCAGTGCCTTCAAAAGCAATTATAAAATGTTCTACCAATCCATGCAATAGACACAATGTAAGCTGAAAAGTTTCAATAGAAAATTTTAATTGAAATTTAATGTGAATATAGCTCGATACTATTTCACTAGTACTTAAAAGTCACATTGTCATTAAGGAGATTAAGTGTCCTCGTAAAACGTAACGCTTATAACAATTTTAACTTTTTTAATTGAACCAACACATTTTTTAATATGACCATACATTATCGGAATTTAAGTTATAGTTATCTATATATTGTTATTCAATTAATAGTATAGTTATCTATATATTGTTATTCAATTAATACAAAACTCATGTTTTTCAATTGTATAGAACACATCTTTTGTCGAAATTACACTTATTTGTATAACAAAACATATTATATTGACAATGAAATATATGACATACAATTAATGTTTAAAACAGCCCAAAGCCCAGAAGACAGGCCACGTGGTGTAGTATTTGGAATCACACTAGGAATTAAAGATCCATCAGTCTTTAGTGTTCCTGCTCTATGTAAAAAGACAGCTGATCCACAGGTAAAATTCGGATAGGTCATATATTGAACCAGAAAAGCTTTGACAAATAGGTCTTAAAGATCAGGCATTATTTTCATTATAGAAAGAATCCCTTCGATGAGAGAAAAGGTTATCTTAATGTAACTTAAGATCATAGCTAACCTTACGGTAAGTAAGTGTTAAACAAAGAAAGATACGAATGTATCTCAAGCAACGGGTTTAGATAAGACATGTTCAACAGTGTGTTATTGACATTGTTTATCAATATTTAAATCTACCAAATGATTGAATTATTTCTATCATTACAATAATGAAATACAAAACTTGCAATCTTCTTCTCGCAACACTCTTATCAAACAGAAAGGAGGCCTGTTAACTACAACACTACACGGTCGTTACGACAAAACGTGGGGTAATATATTTTGTCAGCTGGGTCAAGTCTGTTCCCGACATACATATAGAAAAAATATTTATCAGGCTTACAATTTGGTATGCAATACACACGCTTTGTTTCCATTATTGTCGTCAGTGACGTTCGAATCAGACATGGCATAGTGATAGTCATGGCCATGATTATCATACATAAAACTATTATTTTTTTTTTGTAATTATAAAAATAATGTACTACTATTGTAAAGAAACTGTTATTCTTACGAACATTTCTATTTGTTGACTTTTCTAGTTCTGTTTTCATTTTCTAAACTGGAAATTTTGTTAGAAGTTTAACTCGATTCAAAATTAACTTACAATGATCTTCTGGGTTATTTCCCATTATGTGCTATTTTACTTATTGGCTATTCAATTATTCGACCATATTTGAATATGTATGTGCCTTCGAATGCGATTTAAGGTTCCTTACCACAATCAAATAGTGGACCATAAGGGACTGCTTAACCTTTCGGGATTCATCCTATTTTTTATTTAAAAATCATTACAACGCTAAATATATACAAAAGTACGAATTTTTTTTAAAAACGTCTAAGCAAATTATAATCGGAAACAATAATTCACTTGCGCCGCGCGATAATCAATATTTTCACAACAAACAAGTAACTTTTAAGTTTAAATCAGATATTTCAACAACTTAAAAATAAACAAAAAAATAGATAGGAATTATTCAATCATGCAATATGCACTTTGATGATTCAAATGAAACAAGATAATTGACTAACCAATGATTTTTTTATTAGTTGCTATTGGCTTTGAACTAGCTGTCAGTCACTGCGAGTACTCTCAGATCTGTGTCTGTTTTTTTTGTGGGAATGTATAAATACCCTGCACGTCCGGTATGTGTTTTTTTTTTTTTTTTCATTTTTGTAATTCTGTGGTTGTCGTTTGTTGCTGTATATCATATTTGTTTTTGTGCATTGTTTTGTACATAAATCAGGCCGTCAGTTTTCTTGTTTGAATATCTTCTTGTTTATAAACTTTTCAGTATTTCTCTTTCAGGATATATCAGAATACCAGGCAGGCAAATTCCATCCATTTGTTTGACGAGAAAGACAAAAATTCTTCGACTAACATGTTTATGTCTCTCAGTTTCTTAACATTTAAAAATAACAATTCTCCAAAAATAATTTGTGAAGATGAAATCTATCAGATGATGCATTGGAAACATAAAATATGTATATACACATGTAATTTTTATTTAAAAAACAATCTTACATTTTATTCTTATTTAGAAGGTAAGAAATGGACATTTTTGTGAAACTTTCATGTCAGGAAAATTCTACGGCTTTTAAATTTGAATATGCAATGCTATGGTCATCTGTATACTAGTATATATATACGATATCCCTCCAATTTCATAACTAATTGTTAAAGGTATCATAATTTATTTATTAGGACTGATGATTTTTTTTGTAATTGTTTTTATAATAGGTGAAACTTTAATAAAATATTGTCTTATTTTGTCTTGTTTTGGTAAACATAAATAATTTGATTTATATTGTAAGCTTTGTGTAACTTACCTTGGCAGCTGTATCTAAAACTATTTTAGAATCAGACATTAGATTCTCCAGGGTTTCCTGTACCTCCCCTTTGAAACCGCTAAACTGATTTTACAACTCCCGGACTTCCTTGGGGGAAAGAGACCCAGTGGCTTCTGACTTGGTTGTGGAACATACCGTATAATTTTCAACCCCCTACCTCTGGTATCAGGGCTCTCACTTTTTACCTCCTTCCTGGAGGAACGGCCATATATAGCTGGGTGGTTATGCTGGTGACACCGTATTTTATCCACTGCCTCCTCAATACGTTTGGGCTTAACATTTGAGGCCAACATTCCCCCTCCTTGTCTGCGGCCCCCTGACACGACCTCATGACAGCCTGTTGGTACATGTGATCCTCCGGCAAGGGACGAAATGCTTTGCAGACGAGGGACAAGACTCTGTCGGCCCAGTCCTCCAGCAATGCTAAATTGAACCTGAGCTGTTTCTGGCAACTCATTAAACCAAAACCGTTTGGCCAATTTATTCACTAGGTCTTCATAGGACAAATCATGCCTCCTTTCCACCAGCAAGGCACTCAACTCGCTAAGCTTTCCGTCCAAGGACCAGCAAAATTGTTCCTTGCACTCCCCTGGGGACCACCCGCTTACCTGGGCCAGTCGAGAGAACTTGGCGTAAAAAGCCTGCCAATTTGTTTTTCCATCACACCTGAGACTCTTTTGCAGGACTGGTGGTTTACCCCCAGTTGACCCCCTTGGCCTTTCTTGAAATCTTTGGGTATCTGGTCCCCCCATTGACTTCTGTTGTTCATATGTATCTCGTCGTGAGCTTCTTTGTTCCCATGTCCCCGTCTTGTTGCCCCCTGGTACCTTATGCTACTGATATATCCCGACTCTGGGTCTCACCTTCCACATGGGGGTCCCGAAACCGTGGGGTCTCACTTTCGGTGTACCGGTTAGCTAGGCCCCCCATTTCTCTGCCTGTATCCCCTGGGTTACTGTTCCGAGATCGAGGTGTTTTTCCCTCGTACCTGTAATCTCTGGAGTTACCATACTGAGGCATTTGCCTATTCCACCAGTCCTGGTAGCCTCCACTTTCTTCCCTGAACCCACTGTTAAGTTCCCCACAATCTCGAAAGTTCAGGTTGTGTGCCTGAGGTGGGGAGGGTGACCTAGCTGCCATTTCCTATGGTGTTTTCATTTGCGACGGGGTTCCTGGTGCATGGGACATTACATCCCCGTCATAATCGATGACTTCCCCATGAGTGGGTGTGGTGTGACCCCTACCTTGTGCCTGGATTAAGCTGTCGATGCGTTGCACCTTTTCTCTGTGCCCCATCTCCTCTTTGCAAATCTTACTACCCCCTCTGGTTAGCTGGCAAGGAGGTGCTAAAGTCCATAGAATCTAGGGCCGCCCCAGTTATTCTCATGTACGGGACTTCCCTGAGATCCTCTAACTCCAGGATACCTTTATCCTCCCTTAATTCCCAAATTTTTGCAGCAATTTTTGCCCCAACCCCCGGGATAGATAGCAGTTCCTCAAAGGTAGCTGAGTTTATATGTACTCTAGCCATGGTAACAACTCGGGAGACAAATATAGAATAAACTATTCAAATTTTAATTTGGGGTGATACAGGGAGTACGAATTTTTTGCCGTTAGGGATGAAGTAATTACTTGTTTCTTTTTTTGGTGGTATTTATTTAAAAACACTTTTTTTACTGGGGATCAAGCTTTTAAGTTGACCCCAGAAGTATGTATTTATTATTATACGAATTATTTATGTATGTGTTTAATGCGAATGTTTGACACTTACACTACTATCTCTTCTCAAACTTCTCAGGAACGATATATTATCGATAGTGAAAAGCAATGTGCTTAACGAATCTGGATTTGCGGGTTTCACTGATTTGTATATTTGTATATGTGGGGTTCACACAATTCCCTACAAGGGCTCCGCGAACGGCAAAGTATGAAAAATCCAAAGAAGACGAAGATTCGTGACTGAAACACAGCCACGAAGGTTTTCCTTACCCGTTGCCTTTAATTTCCCTCCCAAATTGACTACCCCAGCAAAGCCGTGGGCAGCCAAAACTAATAGATAAGCCGACCTGTCAGGGATCCCCTAATCCAAAATGGAGGATGCTTTTTCTGCCCTTTTTCTATATAATCGCTTAGAAAATTCAACTCCCCGAGTGAATCGGAACGAAAAACAACTGTTCGCAGCACCAATGTAAGCTTTGTGTAACTTAACTTGGCAGTTGTATCTAAAACTACTATTGTTTTATGGTACTTCGGACTGGACGTAATATGTGTACAGCACGATGTTTACTCTCAGGGTTAAACTGCCGGAACGAGGCTCCGCTTCTCTTGGTTGCCGGGATCCTCCGCCAGTGGAGCACCACCGACCTGACCCAGAGGTACTACAATATGCATACAAGTGATATGGCGAAAAAGGTTTCTATATTCTGGTACAATTGATACTTTTTAAAAATAAAATTTGGCGCACACAATATACATCTGAAACATATAAACTGACCTAAAAGGGCTACAGTCCTTAATGGTAGCGTGCCTTTAAATCTCGGCATTTGGCTCATCAACTTCGTACTTTGTTTAGCCTTTCAAAATTTAAATCGACCGTCACTGACAAGTCTATCGTAGACGTAACACAATCAATTGTCCAATAAAAGAATAGGACAGTTGTAAATGTGTCATAAACTTAAGTAGCAAACCCTATACGAACAAAGTTTGGTTTGAGGGCATTATCATTTACTAAAATTGGAAGATAAACTGAATGTTATTGCATATGCAGAGGCATGTGTTTGATAATGAAAGTAAACTATATAATGTTAATCCACGCAAATGTCAAAATAACTAGTTTATATACGTTTCTAAAAATATAATAAGAACAAGGGTTGAACCCTTGAAATCGCATGAACTTGATGACATGCGTATTGTTCAGATTCTAAAGCGCATGGCAATGTCATCAGTATATGATAGTGTCATCTGCAAAGGTCAGTATATTGCCATTGTCATCTGCAAAAGTCAGCATATTTCAATGTCATCTAAAGATCAGGATATGACAATGCCATCTGCAAAGGTCAGCAAATTGCTTTGTCATCTCCAAAATCAGCATGTGTGTCATCTACAAATTCACTCACCATATATAAGGATGCATATTTATAAAATTGAGAATGGAAATGGGGAATGTGTCAACGAGACAAAAACCCGACCAAAGAACAGAAAACAGCCCAAGGCCACCAATGGGTCTTCAACACAGCGAGAAAAAATGTATGTCATCTATATGGCTAATTATAAGCATGTGGCAATGCCAACTGAAAAGGTCGGAAAAGACTACAGTAATACAATGATGAGTTAAGTATTTCCATAAAGTGATAGATTTGATTGTTTAACGCTCATTGAATAGAAGATATAACCATTATGGAATATCGTATGAGCGTGTTTTGTGAACGAAGATGGGTATCATACATTTATTATATCCAGATAAAAAGTAAAATAGCAAAATAACATAATACCGAACCCCAAGGAAGTTTCAAAACGGAAAGTCCCTTATCAAATGGCAGAATCAAAAACTCAAACGAATGGAAAACAACTGTCATATTCCTTACTTGATAACTGTTTAAAATCCGTTGTTTATAGTGCTAGTTAAAACAACATATATATTTTCTGAGACAACAATGACACTTTAAGCTTTCAAACCTCTCATTGGATATTTGTATTTTTAAATAAAGTTTATATTCGTTTTCACCAAAATGTGAAAATGTAAAATCTTTTTAATCGTGATTGCATTGTGTATAATTTCAAAGACATGTCATCCGAATCATGTCGTATAAAGAAAATTGATTATAGTATAAATAGGTGTTCCATTACAGAAATCATGAGATCATTTGTCATAAAGCAAATATATATAAAAGAGAGACGAAAGATACCTAGTCGAACCTGTTAATGGCGGAGAAGTATGAACGAAATACCTGAGCACCAATTTTATCATTTTATCACTAGTGTTTTAGTCGCAACACAATCTTTGATTGAACATACTTGTATAGTCACTCTTACTCCACATTTTATATATTTTATTGCGTGAATATATATATTTAAATTATCCTTTTAGCACTAAAACAGTCTTTTAGTCCTCGCCGCCATCTTGTAAAAATGTTGTTTTAGATTTTTAGATTTTAAAAATATTTTATCTAGTGTCGTCCCTGATGTCTCTCTGAGTTGTTTTTAATACTGTGGTATCCATGCAGTCTAGTAACAACCAGTAACATTCATAACATCGAACAATTTTCATCTCCAAAGTGTGTTTGTCATGTCAGTGGAAAAAGTAGGAGTTTGATCCCCGGCAAGGATCCGTCAATATAGCCAACCTACTGATATCAACATTAAAATTAAACCATATGTTATGGCCCCAGATAAAGCAATGAATAAGAAAGAAGATTCTTGTGATAAAAATATGGTGACTTTTGCCATGAAGTCCAACAACAACATTAGAGCTGAACTTAGTACTGCGGCATATGAAATATTGAAAGTCCATCTACTCAATAAACTCGACTCAATGTCATGTACCGACTCTCTATCACTAGTCTTTTCTGTTCAAAACAATGTTGACCAAATGAACACGATAGTATATCAGACAATTAAAGTTACCCTAACAAAGGGAAGTGGTTATTCTACAAATAAACAACTTAAATTCATTGTCAATCTTTATAACTCTACATCATCAATTATGGCCAATGGCAATGGAGTACGATATTTCTTAGACAACTTTTTTACTCCAATTCGTGAATATTTACATAAGCAGTCAGAAAATATTGGTATCATCAACAATAGTGTAAAGGGTATGATTATGAACACTACGATAGATTCTATTTTTGAGAAAAGACAAGATAAAATGTCAGATAGACAGTCTATTTCCATAACAAAAATTCCTAGTGTAAATATGTCAGCTCCAGTTAATACAGTACAGATAGCGACAATATCTACATGTCCGATTTGCTCTGACATTCCAAATGATGATACAATTAACTGTGACACCTGTCTAGAGTGGTTTCATTATAAATGTGTACATCTAAATAAATCAAAGATCGATAAAATCCCAGCCATGGCACCATTCACGTGCCCGTTATGTTGCAACGACCTTTTGCATATGAACACTTCAAGTACTATTGATTCTTTATGTGTACCAACAGATGAACCTATACCTTTGATACAATATTCAGAAAGCATGAGCTTAACCTCAATAGGCAATATCTCAAATGTATCTACAACTTTATCTACTAGTGCTTTTTGTCATCTATATCAGTCGATAACTTTGTTCCATGTGTTATTCCAACAACAACTAGTTCAAATATTAGTACTGCATGTTTGACTTCTACTCTACATCAAATACAATCAAATTCTAGTTGCAATACAACACATACAACTTCAGTATCATCAGGTACGATTTCATCTTCCATATCGCCAATTAAAATTTAAAAGCGAGTTCCAAACAAATTGGCTGTAGAGAATGATAATCTTACATCTTTTATCATAGAGCTTGAGCAAAATATAAACGTTCAAGAGAAAACTATAGATTTGCTAAAATCTGCAAAACCTAGTAATGATCATACAGAAAGCAAAACTTTATGAACAATTCTAACAACATTAGTGGACTTCCTAACTCTGGATTTAAGGACCACATAGACGATATAGAAAAGAAGCTTTCTACTTTCATGGACTATCAACACATGTTAGCTTTTTCAAATATGAACTCTAGAATAGATAATCTTCAGAATACTATGATGAACAACTCCCAGGTTCCATTCCAAACAAATCATAATTCGAACACTCCATCTTTGCCAACACAAACTCATTTTCAACATGTACCTGTACATCCTCAAACATACTTTCAACAGGTACACAGCTTTACTGCTCATATTAGACATGTACCGAGTATGCATATTACCCAACATCACCAAATGGTGCTGTTTCTGGTATATAGTCATTCAAACCATTGTCATTGGTTTCATTAACATGCAGTCCTCTGAAATAGAAAAAAATATGTAATATGGAGCATAGTTTCCTATATGAAGATTGGAGAATTTATGTCTCAAGTTTGTTGACAAATGAACCTCAAGCACATTCTTTTCTCTACGAAAACCAGCTTATATAAATGTATGTTCAGCAAGTGAATCTGTGAGCTGCTGCTCACTTGTGACTGCTCACTTGTGATACCACAACTAAAAGTAAACATTAAACAGAATGGGTAGGTGTCAGATAACACTGAAATCATACAACACAGTATATCTCACTCATTGTAATAATCCTTAATATCAAATTTCAAAAAGCTTTGTAAAGTAGCTCATGAGAAAATTTTTCACAATATTTTTTAACTTGGTTATTATGTGTATCACACTGTTTATCAATCTCTATATTTGTTGAATGATGATATTTAAATGTTTTACAACCTTTGTTTAGAAACTCAAAACAATAAAGTTCAAAAGTATGGAAACAAGGGAAAAGCATTAATTAATTCAACATTTCATCGTATTCAGAGAATAAATATTCTTTGGCAGTGACGCTCTAAACTGCTTAAGTCAAAGTTATATACATTTCATGTTGTTATTTTACACTACTGTCTTAGATTAGGGTGAAGGTTGGCGTGCCTATGGAAATAGTTAAGAGCCTCTTGTTCAGTGGTTGTTGTTTGCTGATGTGGTTCATAGTTGTTTTTGTTTCTTGTTTTGTATATAGATTAGGTTTTCCTGTTTGAATTGTTTTACACTGATTATTAAGGGGCCTTTATAGCTCGCTATTCAGGTAAGCCAAGACTCCATGTTGAGGGCCATACTGACCTGGCTAGAATAGCTGAGTTAGTTACGATTGCTTAATGGTAATGATGTAATCTTAGAGAAATAGGAAATATTTAGTTTAAATATCATTACAATCAACATGAACAAGGAATTGTAAACAAATCTTGACAAGAATTTTTCATACTTGAAATGAACCTATTTGACACCAAAATAAAAGAAGAATTTGTCCATAGGACACATATGATGGCATGCTTTCATAAACATTTAAAAGAACATAAATCAAGAAATTTACATATGCAGTATTAATTATGACTGTAAGAACATACCTTGTTATGTCAATGATTTGTTGAGACCTGTTTGTTTGATTTGGAATTGATATATATGGAATGGGTATTCATCTGACAGTCTATTTCCATAACAAAAATTCCTAGTGTAAATATGTCAGCTCCAGTTAATACAGTACAGATAGATACACTATCTACATGTCCGATTTGCTCTGACATCGCAAATGGTGATACAAACTGTGACACATGTCTAGATTGGTTTCATTATACATGTGTACATCTAAATAAATCAAAGGTTGATAAAATCCCAGACATAGCACCATTGACGTGCCCGTTATGTTGCAATGACCTTTTGCATATGAACACTTCAAGTACTATTGTTGATTTATGTGTACCAACAGATGAACCGATTCCTTTGATACCATCTTCGGCAAGCATGAGCCTAACCGCAATAGGCAATATATCAAATGTATCTACAACTTTATCTACTAGTGCTTTTTTGTCATCTATGTCATCTATGTCAACTCTGTTCCATGCGTTTTTCCAACAACAACTAGTTCAAATTTTAGTACTGCATGTTTGACTTCTACTCTACATCAAATACAATCAACTAAGAGTTGCAATACAACACATACAACTTCAGTATCATCAGGTACGATTTCATCTTCCATATCGCCAATTAAAATTTAAAAGCGAGTTCCAAACAAATTGGCTGTAGAGAATGATAATCTTACATCTTTTATCATAGAGCTTGAGCAAAATATAAACGTTCAAGAGAAAACTATAGATTTGCTAAAATCTGCAAAACCTAGTAATGATCATACAGAAAGCAAAACTTTATGAACAATTCTAACAACATTAGTGGACTTCCTAACTCTGGATTTAAGGACCACATAGACGATATAGAAAAGAAGCTTTCTACTTTCATGGACTATCAACACATGTTAGCTTTTTCAAATATGAACTCTAGAATAGATAATCTTCAGAATACTATGATGAACAACTCCCAGGTTCCATTCCAAACAAATCATAATTCGAACACTCCATCTTTGCCAACACAAACTCATTTTCAACATGTACCTGTACATCCTCAAACATACTTTCAACAGGTACACAGCTTTACTGCTCATATTAGACATGTACCGAGTATGCATATTACCCAACATCACCAAATGGTGCTGTTTCTGGTATATAGTCATTCAAACCATTGTCATTGGTTTCATTAACATGCAGTCCTCTGAAATAGAAAAAAATATGTAATATGGAGCATAGTTTCCTATATGAAGATTGGAGAATTTATGTCTCAAGTTTGTTGACAAATGAACCTCAAGCACATTCTTTTCTCTACGAAAACCAGCTTATATAAATGTATGTTCAGCAAGTGAATCTGTGAGCTGCTGCTCACTTGTGACTGCTCACTTGTGATACCACAACTAAAAGTAAACATTAAACAGAATGGGTAGGTGTCAGATAACACTGAAATCATACAACACAGTATATCTCACTCATTGTAATAATCCTTAATATCAAATTTCAAAAAGCTTTGTAAAGTAGCTCATGAGAAAATTTTTCACAATATTTTTTAACTTGGTTATTATGTGTATCACACTGTTTATCAATCTCTATATTTGTTGAATGATGATATTTAAATGTTTTACAACCTTTGTTTAGAAACTCAAAACAATAAAGTTCAAAAGTATGGAAACAAGGGAAAAGCATTAATTAATTCAACATTTCATCGTATTCAGAGAATAAATATTCTTTGGCAGTGACGCTCTAAACTGCTTAAGTCAAAGTTATATACATTTCATGTTGTTATTTTACACTACTGTCTCAGATTAGGGTGAAGGTTGGCGTGCCTATGGAAATAGTTAAGAGCCTCTTGTTCAGTGGTTGTTGTTTGCTGATGTGGTTCATAGTTGTTTTTGTTTCTTGTTTTGTATATAGATTAGGTTTTCCTGTTTGAATTGTTTTACACTGATTATTAAGGGGCCTTTATAGCTCGCTATTCAGGTAAGCCAAGACTCCATGTTGAGGCCATACTGACCTGGCTAGAATAGCTGAGTTAGTTACGATTGCTTAATGGTAATGATGTAATCTTAGAGAAATAGGAAATATTTAGTTTAAATATCATTACAATCAACATGAACAAGGAATTGTAAACAAATCTTGACAAGAATTTTTCATACTTGAAATGAACCTATTTGACACCAAAATAAAAGAAGAATTTGTCCATAGGACACATATGATGGCATGCTTTCATAAACATTTAAAAGAACATAAATCAAGAAATTTACATATGCAGTATTAATTATGACTGTAAGAACATACCTTGTTATGTCAATGATTTGTTGAGACCTGTTTGTTTGATTTGGAATTGATATATATGGAATGGGTATTCATCTGATCTACCATTAGTGGTGCTGATGTTCTAAATAAGACTGTTGGTGAGTCGCCAGTGGCAGTGCGATATCCTGCTGCAACCACTTCCTATTACAAATTGAGAAATTACAAGAAACCAATAACAAACTTTTTTTAAAATAGCATACTATTAGGTGTTTTTTTTTTTGCCTGTATAGGTATCAACTACAAAATTGTTTTACTAGTGTGACAATCTTAATGTCAAACTCTCAAACTAGGCAGTTGACTTAGTACCTGGAATAATATTCAAAATTAACATTCATTTTATTGTTATTAATTTCATATATGAATTATCTAAAGTCTCCCTCATCCTAAGATTTGTTATATATGTGGCAAAAGTTTTGTCCCTATGTTCTATTTTAGCCATGTCAGCCATGTTTGTTGGTAGGTGGGGTTATCAGACATATTTTTTTCAAACTTAATACCCTAATGTTGATTGTGGCCAAGATTGGTTTAATTTGTCTCAGTTATTTCAGAGAAGATTTTGTAAAAGTTTACAAAAATGTAAAAAATTGACTATAAAGGCAACAACTCCCTAAGGGGTCAATTGACTATTTTGGTCTTGTTGACTTATTTGTAGATCTTACTTTGCTGAACATTATTTTGTTGAAAGTTTATCCCTATCTATAATAATATTCAAGATAACAACCAAAAACTGTAAAATTTCATTTAAATTACCAGTTCAGGGGCAGCAACCCAACAACGGGTTGTCTGAATCATTTGAAAATTTGAGGGCAGATAGATCTGACCTGATGAATATTACTACCCCATGTTAGATATGCCCAAAAACTGCATTTATTTAGAATAAAAGATTTACCTGTAAAATATGACCTAATAATAATCTTGCTAAATTAACACTTACCGGGGGTGTTTCTTCTGTTACATCAATGATGCTTGGTTGATTCAGCTCAGCATTATTTTCCTGCTCCTACAAAAGTAGAATTACTCGTGTAGTGTAAATCAAAGTAAACACTATTTTAACCACCAAGGGTGACTTATTCCAAAATTTGTTGATATATTTCTTTTAAATCAATGTTTATCAATTTTGGCTAAAATAAATAAAAATTGTTCTGCATTTTTTTTTATTCCTTTGCTTGTCAATAAAGGCTTTAAAATTCAAACCTACCATATACATGATATATATCAAAACTATAAAGTGTTTGTGATGACTGTCAATAACTTTCCGTTTTTTCTGCCAATGAGCAACAAATTGGGATTGAAATACAACAGCCAACAGGTCAACCCATCCTTTGGGTCAAGAAAGCCAAAAAACATACCAGTGTACTTAATAAGTTATAATTTTCATTTGACCAGTAAACTGCAGAAAGACATTCCTTTTACTTTCCGAATTGTTTGGAATCTGTTATTGATTGACTTTATCATGTTTATACCTGTGTTCCACTCTTGATTGCTGTACTTCTTCTAGGCCTTCTTGGTGTTGACAGTCTTCTCCTTCTTGGTGTTGATAGTGTGCTTCTTGTACCTGCTGAGTTATTTTGGGATACCTAAAAGAGATTTACCATTCAATTACCAGTATACTAGTCATTCAAAGTTATTCTTGTAACAATGTTCTTTAAGAAAACTTTTCAAAAAGAAATGAATTGAAAACCAGAAATATATTCCCATACAAAAGTATTATTTTGATGGTCTATTCACTTTAACACTGTTTAATGCGAATATATCCTGTCTCTGCATTCACATACCTGTGGTGGATCTTGGTTATTCACAGCATTTGGTGCTCCAGCCACAGTACTCAAATCCTAGACAAAAATGATAAAAAAAATTGAACAAGGCCTGTCAGAAGGCATTTATCAGTTTTTTGTTAACATTTATCTGGATAATAATCAAAATTGACAACACTTTAAGGCAGGGGACACATGTAGACCATACTTAACAAAATTTTAAGTGCCACTGTGGTGTTGTCAATTTTTGTTCATAATTTAAGTTTTGCATTCATTTGTATTATTTGACAACCAAACATAACAAGGTACCCACTTCATGGACTCTACCGAAAGGATTCACACAAGCCTAATCCGCATTGGCTGAGTTTAATTCATTTGGATAGTGCAATATTTCAAGAACTATAACTCAGTGGAACAGTAAAAGTGAAAACAAACTTATTCCCTATTTTGTCCCAAGTAACAACATTTATAAGCATTATGTATTTAAATTTGAAAACAAATTTGTTGAATGGTTCCTAAGTTATCTTATAGATAGTGTGCATCAGCTTACCATACAGCACCACATTTATTACATGTCAATTGAATGTGACCTCAAAGTTGCATCAAACTTTATGTCAAGAAATACAAACTGGTGATACACCTGACATGCTTAAGAGAAGCTGCACCTAGAGCAAATGATACACCTGTATTGAGCATATATCAATTGCTGCTGATAAATAAAATTGGAAAAGAAGGCATTAAAATTTGTCTTTAATTCAAAATAGTAAAATCCTGTAACTCCAGAATAACAAATAAATAAAAAAGGAGCTTCTTTATAACAATCCTGACAATAATGTAAAGTTTCAAGGAAATCAATCTATGAATACCTGAATACTGTACTAAATTTAATGAGCAAAATGTGAAAAATTGCCTTTTTTCAAATAATTAAAGTCCAATAACTATGAAATGATATAACTAAATAGAAAGACACTTTTCTTCAGCCAATCCTAATGTTGTTTTAATATAACATAAGAAATAATACATCCCCTCTCAGACGGTCATATAAAAACTCTAGTTTCTTGATATTTTCACATTTTTTCTCTGCATTATTTAGATGGTCAGATAGTGTTATGCAATTCTTTTCTCTTTATATTCCAGCAATAAAATGTTTGAATATACATTACCAGCCTCTGTCTTACAGGTTCAGTAATTGGTGGGAGCATATCTTCATCAGTCAAATCCTAAAAAATATAGTCATGCATATGATCATGATGATTCATATTTTATATTCTACTGAAAATATAAAAAATATAAAGTGGTAAAATATAAAAAAATATAAAGTACTTATCTTGAAAGGATTGTTACCAACAATTATACTATTTTACACATTTACCTTATCTTAATTCAAGTTCCAGTTTATTAAAAAATTAATATAAAGAGCATTTTAAGAAGTTTCATTTACAAATGTATACCATGAATAAAACAATTTTATTCTTTAATACTTTTCATATTTTCATTTCTTATGCTTAATCCTGTTAATAACAAACAAACAAACAAAAACTAGTCATTACTGGCATTAGAACTTTGTTATTGGTATATTTGATAATATTTGGAAACACTGAAGTTACTTCTGTTTTGGTATTATTTATAAATACTTATAACCAATTATAAGAAATATCAAACAAGGAATACATCATGTATACCAAGCTGACAAAAATAAGCAAAAACCAAAAATAACATATACATGTATACTAACAGAAAGAAAAAGTGTGGTGAATGTGAGAGGAAAATATTTCAGATAGATTTGATACAATAAAAGACATTCAGTTTGTCTTGTAGACCTTTCACTTCTCAATATTTATTCAAAATTACTATAAATAACAACAACAGAACATGTTATAATTGAGTTTGCTTCATCTCTCTTAATACCTGCTATATAATCAATGTAGTCATATCTTTTGGTTTGGCAGAGATTAACAAAATCATTTATATTTATATTGATGCACATATCCATAAGTTTTGCTGGTTATTAAAGAAATGATATCAATCACTGACCACATGACAAATACTTTTTACTTTTTAAAAGTCATAGAATTGGATATAAATGTCATTTTATACATTGAATGAAGCACAGAAGCATGAGTGCATGGTTCAGAAGATGTACAGAAAACTGGTTACCTTTTGTTGATTGCTTCAGTATTCCCACCTACAATTTTTCAAGTTGACTGCTATGTTTGAATCAGTGAAAAACTCTTAAACTATATGGATACCAGATAATGGTAAAAGCTACATTTTGTATCTAAATATTTGCCGGTGAAAAAGGGTGCATTATATAGAACAAAGAAAACATTCAATAGCTACAATGTATTAATAAAACAACTCTTAATCCAAAGGAGAAGACACTTTTTCTTCAACCGGCTAAGTACAGTACCACATCTATTACATTTCAAGTGTCTTCACCTGTGGGTCAAAAGTGTTCCAGCACAGGATGACAATAAGCATTTATATTTATTCTGTTTTTCTGCTTCTACATGTTCTATCTAGAATTTTGTTGAATAATAATCTAATAATTAAAACTATTTAAATGTTTTGATATTAACTTTATGTTAGAACATAAAACAAGAAAATATAAGTATATCCCACACCACCCTTCACCTTTGGGAAATTGTAGCCAGAACACTTGACATTTAAAAAAATAGATAGCGCTTAGATTCCATTTCTTCAAACATATATATATACAGTTTACCATTGTTATCTTGAGGTTTTCCTGACTTGAGAATTCATTTTTAGTTGATAGATTTAGCTTGACTCAAAGAATACATGAAGTTTTGCAGAATAGGGGACCCAACTCTTGTCCCACTTATGGAAAGGTTAAAATAAATCCAGCAGGGTAGAAGTCTGGGATTGATGTTTTGAACTGAGATACATGTATATTATGTTATCACCTTTGTCAAGTTTATAAAATTGAATATATATTTTTTTCTTCATGCTGTTTTCATACATTTTCATGTTGATTTAATCAAGAAAGATATGTATTGCTTCAAAATATTTGCATACAAAAGTTACATTAACAACATGCTAAAACACATTTTGAGTAAAATTACATAGAACTAAAATGTTTTCTCAGATATGTCAGATATGGAACTATAAATAGGCCAAAGTTTGGGACCACACTTTTTCAAGTCAACCAAGAACAAGACAAAAAGAGTTAACTGTATATATATTTATATATAACTGTATATATATTTATATATTCAATATGGTTTTACTTGCACTTTAATCTGTAACAAAGCACAACACTTTTTTGGGTTATTTCATCCATAATAAAGAGAGAGGAATTTTGGTTTTTCTATGATTAGGGTTTAAATAACAATAATTTAAGAAACTAATCTGTACTCAATTTCAGTTTTTTTTATAGATGATATTATTGATATTATTATTATGGTATCAAAATCTTATACTGTTTTTGAGTCACTGTCCATGAGGACCAAATTTTGATTCTTCAAAATTTTTCTAATTAAATTGTATAACAAAAATTAACATAAATAAACAGGATGGAACAAATTTTCAGACTATAACCATGAGGAACGTCAGGTGGAGCTTGATATTATTTGGTCTAATAGGTACATTGAAGCTTTTTTTATACAGTTTCCCAAGTCAAAGTGAACTGCCTATTTAAGCAGTTCATAGGCAGTTTTATAGCAGTTTCTTCAATTTTTAGCAGTTTTGTGGCAGTTTCGAAGCAGTTTTGATTTAGGCAGTTTAAAATAACTGCTTACTGGTAAATGATAACTGTTAATTCAAGCAGTTTACATATTTCTAAGCAGTTTGATGAAGGCTAAGCTTGGCAGTTATTTTTATATAGCAGTTTGATTTGCAAATTATTTCTTGGCAGTTGCATCAAACAGAATTAATGTGATTTAGATAAAAGTGGTCTTGTAGAAATGTGCCATCTGTTTACAATTGACCTCTTTAGTGGACAGGAAGTACTATCTACACTAAAATTGAGGACACATGAAGGAGAAAACATATCTTAATATATTGTTCGGCAATTACTATCACTTTTAATAAAATATCTTATTTAAACAAAAATGGATATTTTTTTTTTAATATTATATATCACATTTTAAAGATTCAGGCAATTAATTGCTAGTAATATTTTAGGGAACACTTCAACAGAATCAAACAACTCCTAAAACATCCCCATGTATTGCAATATGATAAAATTTGAATTTGGAATATACAGGAAGACAACAAGAAAAGATGTGTCTTCTTACATGAACAAAATGAAAAATTTACATGGGTTAATTAATATACTTGGAAACAGTTCTTTTCACATTGAATACTGAAGATGGGCCTTGTATGTCTCAATGGCAATTTTGGAAGATTATAATTGTATTAATTGTGTGAATTTTGGATTACATCTTAATTCTGGTACCGGGTAAGTGCAAAAATTGGATTCTACTATTTTGATTTTTTGAAATTGTACTTTCAATGTTTTATTCAGCATAACAAAACAATAATAACAAGTATGATATATATATCTATAGCTGAATTCTAATTTTTGCTCCTCATTGTGACAGTCCACCTGGTTTACATGTCATGTATTTAAGATTATATCAGAATAAAATTGATTCAGCTTACAAATATACTTAATCATATTAGTATGTAAGAGTCTTCTTACTAATCAGGTAATATAACAAATAATTAATTTCAAGTATATCATTAGATATAAGAATATTATTATTGCATGAATCTTGATTTCCATTTCCTTATTTCAGATAACTTGAAACTGAAATTATACATGTTGCACCCTGTATTTCTGACATCAATATTTATAATATTTAAAAGCTATACATATTAACCATGAACTTGGATAACAACAAAAATTTGTTTAGAAGATATATTTTGTTTTGATAATTATTACATGTTATTATGTTACTTTTTTAACAGCTACTAGTATGAATAATGCATAAGATCTTGACCATATAAGCATTTCCTTAGCAGTTATTTCCCAGTTTTATATGAATATTAATTAACCTTTAGCAGTTAAATATGAATATTCATGAACTGAAAGCAGTTTTTTGTACCTAATTTAAATATTTCGTCAAAAAAACTGCTAAAGAACTGCCTAAAACAGCTAAGGAACTGCTTTGAACTGCCAGAATAACTGTGAAGGTTTAGAAAAACTGCTAATTTTTGTATATGAAGTAACTGGTTAATTTTGGAAGGTTAACAACTGCCAAGCATTAGAAACTGCTAAATCCCTGAACTGGGAAGGCTAAATAACTGCCAAGAAACTGCCTTTAACTTTGACTTGGGTTATGATGACATATAATGCCAAGTGAAGGCAAACGCCTACATGACCATGATGACCCTTTGGTCTAGTAAGGTAAAAAATACAAGATTTAATGTTTTGTATTGATATGAATATTAACTACATTTGAATGTGAATAAATTGATTGTCCTGATTAGTATGTTCTTTTGTTTGTGTGTTGATGAAAAACCCTATTTGGGATTTTCTATAAAAAAAAATCTTTGATTTAACTTTTAACTTAATATCATTTTACTAGACTTGTTCTTACATTATTTCTATGACCCAACCTTGATCTTCTTTGTGGTATAGCATCCTGTCAAAAGAAACCAAATGATTAACAACATATTTACCAAAGTTTGCAATCTAAATTTGTACATGTATAATAAAAATATGAGTAGTCTAGTAATATTGTTTACAAATAATTTCAACATTTTTTTTTTCATTACTGTGTACTGCAGTTAAAGACAACTTTCTTTTATCTCTTATTGTACTTTATTAGACACAATATATAGATGCAGGTTGTTTTGTGTCCTAGATATTTCATATTTGTTTACATTAATATGAGCTCACAAAATTATACATATCCGCCCCTTGCAAAAATAAAAAAGATTAAGAAACAAGAATGTGTCCATTGTACATGGATGCCCAACTCACACTTTTATTTTCAATATTCAGTGGACCGTGAAATAGGGGTATAAACTCTCAATTAACATTAAAATTTAAAATATCATGTGGAATATACATACTTAGTTTGAAGTTGCTTGGACTTTAACTTTATAAATACATTGACTAACAAATTTACTGAAGTGTGCACTATCATTTTCTATGTTCAGTGGACTGTGAAATATGGGTCAAAACTCTCATTTGACATCATATCATAGGGAACATGTGTCCTAAGTTTCAAGTTGATTGGAATTCAACTTCATCAAAAGAACAAAAAATATAATCTGAAGCAGGACAGATGAACGAAGACCTGTACAGAGACCGAAACACACTATAAAAATGAAATAGACAGTGCATAATGTCACTTTATAATTAAAAATAAAAGAAAATTTTAATAAAATATCAACGAAGAATTGTGGATACAAAATATCCCCCCCCCCCTTTTACAAATTAAGGGGTGGTTTGATAAATACATTTTTCTTTTCTATTTTAAACTATAAATAGATAGAAGTTTGTTTTATCTTTATAAATAGATAGAAGGATACTTTATTTTATTTTCTAACTTATAGAAAGTCATACCCACCAAATGGGGGTTAGGCAAACTGCTTCCTGACTCGTCACTGCTCTCTTCAGGAGAACTCTGGCCTATCTGAAAAGTTAAATGTGAAGTTAAAGAGCATGCAATAGTGTATCTGTAAAATAAAAGCAGAAAAAAAGAAGCAATGCAAATTTCATGATATCAATCCTAGTGTGTCAGCTCAGCTATGAAAGTGATACAATAAAAATAGAGCTTTTACTTTACTGCTCTCTGATGATTGATTCTCCCATAAAACACATTTTTAGAATACTAAATATACTACTTTTAAAGTGTTATCAAGCCTTATATGAAGGCTTTGGTAAGCAATACTATAAATATAATGTTTAGCATATATCATTTAGTTACATGTACATGCATATGATGTGTTGCATACCATTTGTAGTGACCTTGAAAGGACAAAGTGTCACCTTTAAGGGAGCTACCATTTGATTTTTATGGGGGGGCTAGGATGAAAAATTTTGTCCTGCCTTTTTATTTTTCCCTCTATTCGGTCCTGCCTTTTTATTTTTCACTCTATTCGGTCCTGCCTTTTTTTTTTAGTTTATCCTGACTTTTTTTACATAAATTGTCATCCTGCCTTTTTTTTGTTGCAAATAATCTCATCCTGCCTTTTTTTCTCAAAACTCCTGTCCTGCCTATTTTTTTCAAATTTCATCCTAGCCCCCATAAAAATCAAATGGTAGCTCCCTAATTTTAACCCCATGTGCCATATACATGATATATGTAAAAGGGTAAAGAAGCAATACAAGTTTTTGATGTCTTGAAATGTTGCTTTTATAACATGGGAATAAAATGCTCCGCTGGGCGCAGCTTGATACAACCGCAGATGTCGAACCATGAACAGTTGGGGCAAGTATGGACACAACATTCAAGCTTGATACAACACTGAATTTGGATTGTGATTAAATATTTGACACAGCATAGGTTTCTGACACAGAATGAATATTGTCTAAGAACTTTAAAATTTTTAATTTACCTATTCAAACCATATCATTATTATTTGCTTTTATATATAAATCAGAAATAACCAATTTAAAATGGAAAATTTTAAAGAAAAAAAAATGAAAAAAAAAATCCCCCCTCAAATTTTTTGAACCCCCTTATGATTCATCACCCCCAAGCTCAATCCCAGCCTTCCCTTTGTGGTATGGTACCTTGCAGTACAATTTCAGAGAGATCCGCACACTTGCACACAAGTTATTGTCTGGAAACTAGAAAAAATGCTTGTTTTTTGGCCCCTTTTTGGCCCCAAATTCCTAAACGTTTAGGGCAATTACCCCCAAACTCAAACCCAGCTTTCCCTCGGTATATGGGACCTTGTAGTACAATTTCATAAAGATCCATACACTTACACACAAGTTATTGATTGATTTTGGGGGTAATTGCCTCAAAATTTTAGGAATTAGGGGCCAAAAAGGGTAAAAAAAACAAGCATTTTTCTAGTTTCAGGACATCCCAGCCTTCCCTTTGTGGCATGGTACCTTGCAGTACAATTTCAGAGAGATCCATACACTTGAACACAAGTTATTTTCTGGAAACTAGAAAAATGCTTATTTTTGGCCCCTTATTCCTAAACGTTTTGGGCAATTACCCCAAAACTCAATTCCAGCTTTCCCTTTGTGATATGGAACCTTGTAGTACAATTTCAGAAAGATCCATACACTTACACACAAGTTATTGTCATGAAACTAGAAAAATGCTTGTTTTTTGCCCCTTTTTTGGCCCCTAATTCCTAACATTTGGAGGCAATTACCCCCAAAATCAATCCCAGCATTCCCTTTGTGATATGGAACCTTGTGGTACAATGTCAGAGAGATCCATACACAAACACACAAGTTATGTCTGGAAGTTACAAAAATGCTTATTTTTGGCCCCTAATTCCTTAACTGTTGGTACCATAACCCCCAAAATCAATCCCAACCTTCCTTTTGTGGTATTGAACCTTATGGTGAAATTTCATAGAGATCCATTCACTTAAACTAAAGTTAGAGTGCGAAAACCAATGTGTCTTCGGACGACGACGACGACGCCGCCAACGTCATACCAATATACGACCGCAAAATTTTTTTGAGGTCGTATAAAAATATATTGAACATTGGTTTTCTCTAAACTTCATGCATTAATTTTTGATATTTTACTGGTAAAAATCACATTTTCTGCTGGTAAAATATACAGGTTTGACCTGCCTATTTTGGATTTCACATCCTTTGTTGAAGTGACTTGCAATTCTTTTAGCTCACATATATTGATGGTATTTCTCACTGCTTTCATATATTTGAAAGCACATGAAAACTTAAAGATGGACATGACTTTTTCTGTTAGTTTATTTATTGTTGCAGATCTTTCAATCTTAATAGGACGATAACCTGAAATAGATATTGATGTTGTGAAAGCAAGCATAATCTTTTTATTTGGTTAGAACTCAATTTTTACAATGTGATTTCAATAATAATAAGCCTTCAGAAAGTAACCGTATATCTTTTTTTAATTTTGCATTATATAAAGAATGATGCACAAAAAACAAGCTGTAATTCAGTGGTTGTCGTTTGTCATGTTTGTTGTTGTGTTACTTTTTTTTTCTTTCATTTTTTGTACATTAATTAAGCCGTTAATTTTCTCGTTTAAATTTGTCATTTCTGGGCCTTTTATAGCTGACTATGCAGTATTGGCTTTGCTTATTGATGAAGACCCTACGGTGACCTATTCTGTCATCAAAATCGCTCACAAAATTTGATCTGCAAAACCATCATTTTAATTTTTATTTAAGGGAAATTCCTGTAAATAAGTCAATGACATTTCACATTTTTTTATTTTAGCATTAGCTAATATCATTTCCATGGAGATATTTTACGACAACCTCTCAGTCACCCAATCATGGTTCATTGACTTTGGAATTTTTTCATGGCTTATTTGTTAAAGTCTAGGGTTAGGTTATAGAGGAAACCAATGATGTTAAATCATTAAAATCTAGTATTAAATTGTGAAATCTTGTATTAATTATAGAAAAAGAAGATGTGGTATGATTGCCAATGAGACAACTCTCCACAAGAGACCAAATGACACAGAAATTAACAACTATAGGTCACCATACAGCATGTACAGTATCAAGTTGTGAAATCTAGTATTAAGTTGTGAAATCTAGTATTAAGTTGTGTAAGCATTTGTATATTTTGTTTCCTTAAAATTTATTTGGGGCAGGCCTCACATTGTCAGTCAAATTTTTCCATAGTTTACATGTTATGTGTTGTTTTTTTATTTCAAACAATTGCATTAAACTTTCAAAGTTGCCTTCAGTCAACTGTGTCAACAGTTTATTTTTATAATTACACAGTTAATTACCTAATTGCTTTTCATTCATTGCTTTCACAATGGTAGGATTAATAGTTTGATACTCCGGGCTGTCCAAACACGTCACTTTGAAGGAGTACATAGGTTTTTTCTTTTTCCTAGATGACCCTGCTCTTAGTCTTGAGTCATGACTTCGTCTGAAGTGTTGAAATCTGAAATATCATTTACGATAAAATAAAAATATATTTTACATTATTTTATTTGTATTTTCATTTAAGATGCAAACTCTGTCTGACTGACAAACTGTCAGACATAAAATTAATCGGTCAAACAGAAATTTTTAGATTTAGTTGCAAATATAGTAGAAAAGATCAAATTTCTATTTCGGTCAGACAAACTCTGAAATTCGTCAGTTCGGCACCAACTGGTATCCAATTACATTTATCTACATTCAATGATTCATGACATTCTTACATGTGTACATTGTAAATGTACACGACTCATGACTGCATGTGTAACCTATAGATGCAATCAGAGGGGCTTGTCTAATAATGGGTCAGACGGATCACTTGAACTTGGTTACCACAATACTGGAATACCGAAGATAACAGTTGACAAAATATAATATATAAAGCAAGACTTAAATATCATTTCTTTTTTTAAATTCAGATTTATGAACCCTTCTGTAGGCCTGTGTATCAATATTTTTTTAAGTAAACCATATACACACTATTTATAAATAAACATTAGCAGTTTAGCACCATTGTAATTAAACGTTAATTAGGTAAAAACTTAAAACATCAGCCAATATTATACTTTACTATAGTAAACACCATAAAAAATAACACCCTTTTCCCGAAGTAACTGCACGTAAAATTGAAATCAATTATTGAACAGTACAAGACTAAACATAGGAAAGTTTATGTTGCATTTATTGATTTAAAAAAAGCCTTTGATACGGTATGGAGAATTGGATTATTTCATATACTATTAACACATGGTATTCCAAAGAAAATTTTTAACATAGTTTTTTCAATGTATACCAAAACAAAGAATAGAATAAAATTTAGTGATGGTTTAAGTACATCTTTTATATCTGAAAGAGGTGTCAAACAAGGAGATGTTCTAAGCCATTTGCTATTTAAAATTTTTATTAATAATATTGTTGAAAATTTAAAAAACAATAGCACAGACCCTGTGCTAGTTGGTGATATAAAGATTCATTGTTTGTTATATGCCGATGACTTTGTACTATTGTCAAGTAGTCCAGAAGGACTACAATGTAGTCTTGACACTCTAGCTCAGTTCTACACAGATTGGAAGCTGGAAGTAAATTCTACAAAATCAAAAGTCCTAATATTTAATTCTAACGGCAAATCATTTCAAAACCTTTTTACTATCAACAACTCTTATGTTGAGACAGTTGATAATTATTGTTACCTTGGGATAACTTTAAAATGCAATGGTAAATTTAACCTTGCCTCCAATTTATTGATGGAAAAGGCTAGAAAAGCTCTATTCAAAATAAAGAAATCTCTTAGTCTGAACAATTCATGTAGACTTTTAGAAAAACTTTTTGATACAATGGTACTTCCAATTTTATTATATGGAAATGAAGTTTGGGGTATTGAATCAATTCTAAAAATACTGAGAATGAACGATATGAAAAGTTTCATATAAAATTTATGAAAGACATTCTTGGGGTTCACTGTAAAACTTCCAACAATGCATGTCGCAGTGAGCTTGGTAGACTCCCCTTAAAAGCTAAAATTATGTTGTCTTCCATGAAATTCTTAGATCATTTAATCTCATCTGACAAGATCTTAGCTCATGACATTTTTATTAAAACAAGAGAAAACAACATATGGACAAGTAATATGAAGAAATGTATCCAAAATCTGGGCTTCTCGTATTTAACATCTTTTCATGTACCTATTAAACCTACGCTTGCTAAGATAAAACAGCGAATTCATGACCAAATTTTACAGGAACAGAATTCATATATTACGGAATCATCAAAATTATCATTTTTTCGACATTATTGTTTTTCAAATAAACGTGCACACTATGTTGATCATTTGAATATGTTGAAAGATAGGGCACCTTTGGCAAAACTTAGACTAAGTGCACACATTCTTGAAATTGAAAGAGGCAGGTACCTGCGAGTTAACAGAGAAGAAAGGTTGTGCAAATTATGTCATAATAATAATATAGAAGACGAAAAACATTTTATCTTGCACTGTACAAAATATGAATCACAAAGAAATGTACTTATATCAAAATTGTCCAATTTTAAAAATTATGACAAACAATCCAAAACTGAGGATGAATATATCACACTACTACTTAATAGCAAGCGTAGAAAAACACTTAGATTAATATCATTTTTTATTAATCAATCATTTGAATTAAGGAAAAATGTCCTGACAAACGAGTAATATGAACATAATGAAGCTATAACATACAATGTATGTATGTCAGTAGCCTATTCTACATTAACCTATGTATATAAAATATATATATAACTGCAAATTTCATTGTTCGAAATGTGCCTATTAATATGTTATGTAGTATTGTTTAATTGCTGCATCATAACCATTTGTATACTAGTTGCATGGGCCGTTGCCAATTATTGTAAAATCAGTTTGTGCCAATAAAATATTTGTATTTGTATTTCGTAAGCAGAATAACTGTTATCCAATAGGGAATATCATTCAACGTCGTAAAAATTACCCCATATTTCAAGGGGGCAACTGACCCTAGGCAAAATACCTGTGTGGGAATAAGCGTGTATGCAAAATAACTGCATTGGCTGAAGTTTGCAAGATATTTTTCCAAAAATAACTAAAATGATAGCAAATTATCAATACAGTTCAGTACAATTTTAATAATACAGTAACGGACTTCATAAAAATTAACATCCAAAATTAGCAAATCTAACAGACCTCAATAATTCTTTTCTCGATTTAATAATTGTGGATATAAACTTTTGACATAATTTTATTGTTTGGATTACATACAATAACAACACAAGATGATGACACTGACATGACTGACACGTGTAAGAAAAGCTGTATCTAAACACTTAATATTGTATGAAAATAGTTATCTAAAACTCGTCTGACCAACTAGACAAGTCCCTTTGATACATGTTACAACACCACATCAATAAAATAATAACAGGGACGTGTATATATAAAAATAAAAGAAATATTGTTTTGACGTAAATTTTGATTATCACAAATCTTTTACCGGACCTTACCCAGACAAGAAATCATCGTCATCTTGATTTTCGACAGCTTGTGGTCTTGCTGCTTCTGTATTTAATCTTTGTGCCCTGTTTATCAACATTTGCAGACGGGCTGCGGACGATTCAGCCATATTTATACTTTACCGCCAATATCAAGAAAAATCCGGAGGCTGTCCGAATAGTTAGATGACGACTGGATATTTCTATTAGAAAATAGGGTTACACCGTTGGTTTTCCCGTTTGAATGGTTTTACACTAGTAATTTTGGGGCCCTTAATAGCTTGTTGTTCGGTGTGAGCCAAGGCTCCGTGTTGAAGGACGTACATTGACCTATAATGGTTTACTTTTATAAATTGTTATTTGGATGGAGAGTTGTCTCATTGGCACTCACACCACATCTTCCTATATCTATTTACACTAATGACTGGACCGAATGACAGGACCGAATGACAGGACCAAATGAAAAATGCTAAATACTTTTTTATTTTTCAAAGGATTAATCTCAAACTCGAAAAATAATAAGATTTCATCATTTAATATATAAATTTAAAAAAAATTAATATTTTTTTTCAGAATCTTGCGAAAACGTGACCTGACCTACGCTGACAATGACAGGACCAATATCGAGAATGACAGGACCAAATGAAAATGCTAATAACTTTTTTATTTCTCGAAGGATTTGTTTCAAATTTGAAATTTAATTAGATTTCAACATTTACTACATAAATTTAAAAAGAAAATATATATTTTTTTTCAAAAGCTTGCGAAAACGTGACCTGACCTACGCTGATAATGACAGGACCAACCTCGACAATGACAGGACCGAAAAAAATGCTAATAACTTTTTTATTTCTCAAAGGATTTATCTCAAATTTGAAATATAATAAGATTTCAGCATGTTTTACGTAAATATAAGAAAAAAGTGAGAAAACAAATATTTAAACTTGCGAAAATGTGACCTGACCAATGTTGACAATGACCTGACCAACATCGGCGATGACAGGACCAAATGAAAATGCTAATAACTTTTTTATTTCTCAAAGGATTTATCTCAAATTTAAAATATAATAAGATGTCACCATTTTAAACATAAATATACGAGAATAATAAAATAATTTTGGATAAAAAAAACTTGACCTGACCAACGTTGACTACCAACGGTGTCCTGATCGTTGTACGTGAAACTAATTAATATTTATTGTTTTGTTAAGGATTTGCTTCAAAATCATAAATCAGTACAGTTTATTATCAAATAAAAAAAAATCACTGTGGAAAAAATAGTTTAGAGGTTAAAAAACGTGACCTGACCAATGCACACGTTGTCCAAACTAATCTAATTATCAGCTTAATTAGATTAGATCTGATTTGATTACTGGCTTGTTAATCCAATTAATATCAATAAACATCCAATGCAATCAACTACTGATTAGAAGGATAATTGGTGATCATTGTCTCAATAAAAGAATAAAGGAAACTTGGTCAGCTTTTAAAATTTGAGTGAACTTAATTAAAAGAACTCATATAGTTATAAATGTGTGGCCTTTTTTTCCCCCTTTCATAAGTTTTCATAGTGCTATACAACTACAGTGCTTTTTATCATTTCGAATTGCTATATTGTTTTATATCAAATATTTTTGTATTTCTTTAAAGTATTTATTATTTTTGTAATTTTGTAATTAATTTAGAAAAGACTAATATAAAATAGTATATTTAGTGTTAATAATTTCAGATAAAGAAAAATGTTAGGATATATTTTGTTTGTATTTCATATTGTTCAATTCTAATCATGTCTTCATTTCCAGTGATGATTGCTGGCCATTCCCAGGCCAAGGGCAATTATTTTGACCTAGCACCGTACAAGAGAGCGCTACTCACTACACCAATACCAGCACTTCCACCAGCACCAACTTCAAAGGTGTCGTCTAACACTCAGGTAACTGAAGAGTGGCCTGCTCTTCCAGAGGTATGTTGTCTTGTGTCTTCACTTATTAACACTTCTAACCGCCTATATGCATCCACTCCTAACCGCTCGCATGCCTCCACTTCTAATCCTTCACCTGCTCCCATCTTTAACCGGTCGCATGATTCCATCTCTCACCGCTCATCTGTTTCCACTGCTAACCGCTCACCTATTTCCACTTCTAACCGCTCACCTTCTTCCGCTCCTAACAGTTCACCTGCTACCACTTCTAATAGTTCACATGCTTTTATTTCTAACTCTTTCACGAATTTTAGTAGGTGGTGGTGTGACACTTTACACCGTAACAGAGCAGCTTTATCACAATGACATTGTAAGTATTTTGAGTAATCCTGAAACATCTTGTATTTCAGACATGCCACCAGCAAAGCCAAAAGCCAACAAGGTCTATTTGATAAGATGTGAAAACTCCGATGATTGGAAGTGTGACCAATATCCGTGGATACAATATGGGTTAAAAAAAGTGACAATTGGAAGTGCTGTGCTAGAAAAGAAATATTTTAAGATAAAACAACCAGGTTCTATAAGTCAACAATCAGGTAAGAGGAGTAGACCAGTTGGTTCATTAGAATTCAGAAGAACAGCATTTTACTTCGAAGACAAGAAGAATTTAGTGCTAGTGCATTATGAAGGTGACGACAATGTGTATACTCCTTTAACTCATGGAAACCGAAAAGAAAGAGATAATGCACCGGAATATGTTCGTACAGCTCCCTCAGTGTTGAAAGCAATAGAAAAAGTTGTGCAAACAGGTGGCAAAACAGCTATGGATGTGTCTGTAACAAACATTTTGATTGGCCAAGAAAAGTACAAAACTTACGGTATGGAATTGAAAACCAACCCGTTGGTTTTTCATACCGTATGAATTACGAATCAACGCGTTGAAAGTGAAGACCAACGCATTGATAGTGAAAAACAACGCGTTGGAAGTAAAATCAACGCGTTGATACTAAAAACCAACGCGTTGAAAGTAAAAACCAACGCGTTGAAAGTAAAAACCAACGCGTTGAAAATTTCATACGGTATGTTCATACCGCCAAAGACACGAACGGCCACTCATACATATGCAACTACGTTCTCAACATATTCCTGTAAATCCAATTTATCATCAAGGACTTAACCTTGCCCCTCCTGGACACAACTCTATTACTCCTGTTCATCTCTTACAGAATTCTCATGTATCGTCAAACATGACTCAATCTACAAATCAAGGACATATTGATTCAAATCCATCTCTTCACCAAAGGAGATCTCATCCAATGACCAATCTAACCACTCAGCATTATTCTAATCGTAATCTTAGTAATGCCCAGGCTACATACAACAATCGTAGAGGTCTAGCACATACATAGAGAACATATCCACCTTTATTCCGTGAATCAGTTTCAAGAATGTATGGTCAAAACAAAAGAGAGGACTTTTCATGTTCATCAGCAAAATTACTGAATAGCAAATCTGGTATCAACAATCATAGTGCATTGACATTGTAGTGTTACCATCTAGTGAAACCATTGACATTCAATGTTTAGATCCTTTTCTAGACAAAGGAATGACAGAACCGGACATACGGGAGATGTAACCGTGTAATCCAGGGATTTGGTTGACCATATTAAACTTGTGACTTTTAACATAGAAGGCCTTCGTGGGAACGCTCCTTACCTTGAGAAAATTTTACCTTTTAATGATTTTATCTGTATACAAGATCACTAGTTGTGGCGGTATGAACAACAAGAGGCCTCAAAATTTCTTAAAAACTTTAATTATTCTATAAGATCGAGTGACTGTAACGTTCCAAAAGTACACTCTGTTCGTTCACGTGGTAATGGTGGAGTTCTCATCGGCTGGAATACCAAATTTGATAGCTATGTGAAGACCCTTGATGATGGTAATGAACGTATTATTGTAGTAGAAATTAACTGCTCTCCGCAACCGATATGTCTGATAAATTGTTACCTTCCTACATCTGGATACTCTAATACTGCCGTTAAGTATCAAGAAAATCTTGACTTGCTCGAAATCATTATTCAGAAGTATTGTGATTCACACCAAATTATACTCGTCGGCGATATGAATGCAACAATGTTACTCTCTCGCCGTAATGATTCAGATAGACATTTTAGCTCATTTATAGACAAATACAAACTAGTCACTTATCCTAACACAGGAGCTACACCAACCCATCAGCATGGTATAGTATCATAACAGATTGACTACATTTTCAGTCATGCAGAAGAAAATTTTCTGGAACTTGAGATATGTTAGCAACACCCTATAAATACTTCTAGTCATGTACCAGTCGTATGTAAAATAAAAACTACTTTAAGCCTGACCCTTACAAAAACTGATAAACCACCGGAAAGAAGGCGAAATCTGTGGATAGATTGTGATATAGTTTTATATCAGAGCACTCTATCTAATACTCAGAAACCCATCATTGAAAGACCTGATCAAATAAAGACATTTATAGACAAACTGAATGGTAACATTCTGGCTGCAGCTCGCAAAGCTATACCATCTAGGAAAATTCGATTAAAGTGACCGAAATAGAAGGCTAGTCCGGAACTAAGACATTTACTTGCCCAAGGCAATTTAATCCACAGAAATTAGATTCAATATGGCAGACCAACCGAGAATCATCCAATAATCAATGAACGCAGATTTATCAAAAGACGCATCAGATTACAACAGCGACAGGGCATGGCATGTGAGCGGAAACAATTTTATTCAAATTATTGAATCTGGAAAATCTACAAACTTTAATAAACTTATCAGAAAAGGAGTTTCAAATACTATTTCAAAACCACAAGGCTTCATGAATGAAGGCCAACTTATTATTGATATTGACAAACAAAGTAAAGGATTTTCAAGGTTCTATGAAGACCTTGCTGTTCCACAACAACTTGAACAATTTGATTCTAACTATCAGGAAAACACTCAACTTCATATAGAGCTTATTCGACAAATAGTTCAAGAAAGTTGTGATACCTTTTCACCTACTATGCCTGCTGAAATTGGATCTGCTATTCTGAAACTCAATAACAATAAATCAAGCGATGAATTTGGAATATGCGCTGAGCATCTTAAATTTGCTAGTCCAACTATTTTCAGGGTACTTTCTGTCCTATTTAATGCCATAATTGAACATTGTCACATACCATTACAATTTCTATCTGGAATCATAACACCTGTTCACAGAAAAGGGAACGATGCTGCTGATTTCGGAAATTACAAAGGAATAACTGTTTCATGCAGCATAGGAAAAGTACTTGAACATGTCACCTTCAGATCAGTCATCATTACAATTTGGTTTCATCAAAAATACCTCACTATTACTATCAGCTTTACTGATCAACGAATCTATCGTAGAAGCAAAGGAACTCAATCTTCCATTATTTATAGCTTTTCTAGACTCTCAGTCTTTATGAACGTTTCATTCTATGTATTATTTTCAGGCATTTTGTAAATGACTTTCAATTTTTCCAGACATTTAGCTAAATGCCTGAACAAATTAGTCAATTTATAAAATGTCTTAATCTCACAGGCATTTTAGAAAATGCCTTCAATTGCAGGCATTTTGAAAATGCCGGTAACATTCATTTGTGTTTAAGTTGGTACCAAACACCTTGACTAAAATTAATTTGGCTCGTTTAATTTTCATAAAATTTTGACAATATATTTACTTTGACCCTTTGAAAAAAATATACAAATTTGAAAAAAAACTTGAACCACATCTATCGGAAAAATTTCATTGGATATATAGCAGTTTGACAAACACTAATTTTGATCATTGAGAAGCTTAATATTTCCTTAACCATAGAATGTGATTAAAACGATCAGCTGATTTTTACAGAGTTATCTCCCTGTATTGTTATGTACCACCTTAAAATATATAATGTGTAAGGAGCACCACAGTATTATTTCTACTACTATCAATCAAAAACCATTAAAGTGTTCTTGTGAAAAACATTGCTTTAAGGTAAAACACAGAATTCAAGGATAAACAAAATATTGAGATGATCAATGCAAAAATGTGAAAAATTCGATAACAGGTTAACGCACTTCACATGATTGGTCAGTCATCTGCATGGTCAGATGTTTTATCCAGGAAAAATATATAAAAAGCTGCAATTGTATCAAATGACTTCATATTGTCATATCACTTTGTAATGAAGGGCTTGAACAGGAAAATCCTTTTCAACAAGGAAAATGACTTTCATATTTTTTTCTTTCAATTAGTCTATTTTTTTAAGTTTTGATATCATTTTCTTTTGAGCGTTGACAATTATCCGTGGTCATTTAATATTAACTAATTCCCGGATTCTTCAGTTGTTTTTTTTTATTCTTGTGATCATAGTGTTTTTTTTTTTTTTTTACATCTTATGAATAATCACATGCTTTAAATGATATATATATATATATATATATATATATATATATATATATATATATATATATATATATATATATATATATATATCAATCCAAATCTTTTATTTTTATTCTATGACTGATATTTACACTGATACCATACATTTGTCTGAAGAGTAAAAATGTTCCTGCTAGTTGCTGGTTTACTTGTGGTATCAACAAACATGCATACAGCTGAAGCATGTTGTTGCATGCCAGAGAAATTTGAACTGCACGAATATGTGGAAGATATCTTCACTTGGCCATCAGCAAGCATACAAACGGTATTGTAATATCATCAATATATAAATACATCTTAATTTTTTATTTGCTAGACGATTCAAAAAATATATGAAATTAAAGCTAAATACAACCGTGCAATAAAACATATTTAGCCTGAAGACAACAAATCTAGTTTTTTAAAATTACAATAATATGATTTCCGAAAAAATAAGTTTCTTTAGAGTTAACATTTTCATACTCATGTAGTCATGTCATGTTACTTGTATATACAAGTGAGATGCTGAGTCATTTCTCAAACACGTATAAATTATTAAAAGTTAAACGTGATAAATGTATTGCATCCAAAGCGCTTTTCTGAATAAAAGTTCACCAGGAACACTGAAAACCATAAAATTAAACCCAACGATGTATAAATAGATTAGCTTTATAAATACATATATATGTGTGTGTGTCATGGATGGATAACCATATCATTTGTTTTTCTATTATATGCTCAAAATTGGACTTTAAAAGAATAGTCAAATCAATTATAGGCCAACGTCTTCTGAGGGCATGAAAACTATGTAAGGTTTGATTAGCCTGAAGGAATTATGACTGTGGAAATCAATGTAAGGTTAACTTTGCCTGTGGGAGTTAAAACAATCTAAGGTGAATTGCCTGAGGTAGCTGAACATTAGTTTTCTTTTAAAAATAATTACAAAATCAAAAGAAAGTTTCAGAAAAACACATATTCTTTTTCTTTCACTTCTTGAAATGTTTAATTTTTGATATATTTGGTTGGAAGAAATAATGTAACGGGTGACAGAAGTGAAAACTATTACAAACAGCATATACATTTTTTGGGGTTCTTTTTCAGGGCTATGCAAATATATCTTTCGACTTGGAAGTGAAAAAATCTGTATTTTTCTTCTATGACGTGAAACTAAATGGAAAAGACATACCCACACCAACATATCTATTTGATCATTCTGCGGTAAGTACAACACATATCGTGTATACTAGTATTTAACTGTATCAAATACAGGGCATGTTCTTAACATGACATTATGTTGATGACACTTCAATTGTAGTAAAGTATACCAAAAAATGAGATAAAATAGAAGAAATATAGTGTATACCTCATTATGTGCAAATGATTTGATTTTTTATCAATACTGTCTGATTTATGCATTACAACTTGAATCTAATGAAATCCGTTCGAGCACACGGACTCACTCATTTTTCATATATGTGTGTTTGTTTGATATCTCGTAATTGTTTGTTATATTTCATTGTTTTTCATGAGGGCTTTAGGGAAGATTAGTTTTATAGCTAACTGTGTAACCCTCTTTAAATAAAGAATTATTATTATTATTATATTATTATTATTATTATTATTATTATTATTACGGGATATTACAAAGTATTGATTTTGGCTACATGCTAGCTGGACGAGGATGTATAATGCTTTACATTGTGAGTACGCTTCCGCTGTACCAAATAATAGTAATAATGATTGATTGATCGATGATTAGTCTATGCCTCAACTCACTAGAGACATATTGTGATGGTCTTAGATCTTAAGACACAATTATAGTCGTGCGGCGAATGTATGCATAGCAGAAGACGCGTTCCCTGTCGACGAACCTTATATTTCGAATTCCTATGATTCTATCTCTTTTTTTGATATATTTCAAAAGGATTTTCGGATTCAGAACATATATTGCCTCGATCTTGTTTAATGAGAATTCGCAATTTGTTCAATTAATCGAGATACACTCAGATATTCTCCTCGTCTTTTTTTTGTTTTGTTTTCCACTCCTTCCATATAAGTAATCCCAAACTAATGTGTAGTAGAAACATATTTCCCAGTTCTTAATAATTATAATTATACATTTTATTTTAAGAAACGGTAATTGTCAGCGTCCTATACTCTATAATGTTTGTATGTTTTAGGGATTTTTGTACGTATATGATCTCCGGTCTAAATATTGTAAAAAGATACCTATTGGGAGAATGAACCCTGTATGCGTACCAGGTAATTAGCATTTAAAAGATTTAGTTCGTACCGAATAAAACGAAATCGTAAAATCTATATAAGTATCAAAAAATGATCTTAGAAAAACCGACTTACATTTGTCAAGAAAAATAGTGCGACAGTATACATACTCTTATTAATTGTCAACTCTGTGGAGCTTTAAATACACTACTATAAAATGAACTCGTAAAATAAATTATTAGAATATCTGAATTGTACTAAGGCCTTTTTCACATTTATAAACATATACTTTTATTACAATAATGTATTTTAAAATTCTTTATAAAAACATTTTACCTTTTAAATTAGTTTATAAAAGGTTCATTAACTTAAAGACACTATATCTACTTTGTTTATAATCTAAAAACTCTAAAGACAAAAAATAAGCATCTTTGAAAGTTCTTTTATTCCAAATTCAGATATATATTGATGATGTTTTGTCACTCAATAACCCATATTTTTAATGAGTGCTTTTATCTCATTTGTTATATAAATGAAATGTTAAGTTAATGTAGAACTGTGAATTTTGTAATTTTTAAATATTGATCTCAGCATTTTTGTTAAGTGCTAAGTATTAAAAGGGTAATTATTATCGTCTTAAACATCAAAATTGGATAAAAAATGGTATCAAATTGCTTAAGAGCAACAGTAAATTTGAAAACAACTTGACCTTCATCTTTAAACTTCTGATGTTTTCTTTCTTGCAGCATGTAATTCTACATACACCACACACCTCGGCGCACCGAAAGATATGCTATCTGTTACGACATATCAGTCCACATCTGGAAATCAAACAACTAGTACGATAGTAACGAAAGAGAAATGTTATCTCATCAGCTCCGAACTCAATGGTAAGATTACTCTTTTTTTTAAATGATGCTTGTAAATGTGTGATACCAAATTTAATGCACGGGTCAATAGTTTCGTAAATTTTTCCAGTACGATCCAGACTCAAAGTTTGTGAAGGTTTATATTTATAACATTCAAGGGCATAAAAAACCCAAAAAGCTACTTAACAGAGAAAAATCGTCTATGTTCTAATTCGTCCGAGGGAATTCGCTGCACTAGCCGAATGATTAAACAATTATAGTGTTATGAATTGCAGTCATGGAAAAAAAC
The DNA here is from genome assembly GCA_017311375.1 of Mytilus coruscus. NCBI lineage: Eukaryota > Metazoa > Mollusca > Bivalvia > Mytilida > Mytilidae > Mytilus > Mytilus coruscus. The sequence goes on along the minus strand of CM029597.1, from coordinate 27,438,657 downwards.
TTTGTCGGACAGTAATATATTGTTTTAAGTGAAAAGACAATTGTTGCTGATTGATGTGCAAAAAAAAAAAAAACCAAAACAAACCAATACCGTTTCTTGGGAAATATATGTATTTCTTTTAATAAATAATTATATATAAATGAAGAAAAATAGAATAAAAATGCGCATATGATCCTTTATTTGGTCTTTTTAACTTTTTTTATTCGAGCGTCATTGATGAGTCTTTTATAGACTAAAAGCGCGTCTGACAAACAAAATTTATTTTCAAGTCTGGTTTCTATGATTAGTTTATTTAAATCAACGTCTATATTTTAAACGTTATCTGAAATAAACAAAATAATGTTTTCGTCATTTTCAAGTCTGATATTAATACGTTTATAAATGTATACACGTTGTTTGAATATACAAAAACAAATCCAAGAAAGTTTTTCAGTTTTAATGATTAGGCAATTTCTTTATCAATATAACATGTATTCTAATAACTTAAACTAGAGTAATTACTTTATTACAGACTCGGAGTATCCAACAAGTTTTAGAAAACATTTTTACGGTACGACATTAGGGATAAAGGATCCGTCTGTCTTCAAAATCCCCGCTATTTGTAAGAAGATCTTTTGGAATACACAGGTAATTTTTTGCTGAAGAGACTAAAAATAGTACTTGATAAATTTGCTGCAAAAATATTGAATACGGGATTAGTTATATGACCAAAATTGACATAAAAGACTTAAAAAATGAAAAATGCTGAAAAATTGGAGGCTATATAACGAACGAACTGTCATGTTTTAATATTACACACACCGGTGGTGGGTACACCACCAAGAGTACTTTGGCTCTAGATTGACCCAATCATTCGGAGGTCATAATATTTACAGCTTATACATGACATGCCATGGGTCAACTAAATTCTACTGGCTCTAAACAATTAACCACATTGAATGTACAAACATACGTGATTGATTAATAGTGATAATATCACAAAAAAAAAAAAAAAAAAATGATGTCACCTTCAACTTTAAATGAACCTGAAAACCTTATTGTTAGAGAGAAAAAAATCTAAAAACGAAAAAGAGTCTGAATGTTCAGTAAAAGTTGTATATGGCTTAACTGTCTAGCATTTACCAATTGTTTCCGCAGTCACCTGGCAACTCATCTTTTTAAATGCAGTTCTGCCGCATTCATTTTACTTTGTCTTTTAACCTTTTTTCGATTCCAGCGCCACAGATGAGTTTTTGTAAACGAAACGCGCATCTGCCGTACAAAATTATAAGCCTCGTATCTTTGAGGAGTTTTTTTTACAAAATAATCTCGATAAATATAACATCGATTCTATCGATCATGATGCATCTGTCTCAGGTCCCTCCTTCAAGGCATAGCTTTTGTTCAAATTTTTTTCCTGTAAATTATCTTTGCACAGATATAGTTCGTCTGTCTGATCGGTTTTGATCCTCCTATATATATCCTTTTCATTTCAACATCTAAGAGTTTTGGTTAGCTCTTAGCATAGTTCACAAGAATTATCCGTGAATTTAGGTTAATGCTTTATTTAATGAGTCAAAGTTATAAGGAAAACTTTAGTATATAGTTAATTTGTAATTATGTAATATCACTTCAAATTTATTTCAATATTCTAATTTCAGGAAATACCACAGGTTCACGGTCGTGGATTTCATCCATTCTACTTATAGAAAAAAACGAAACGGTTAGAGACGGTACAGATTGGGTGTCAAAAAATGATAAAAAAAATTGTTAAAATTCATCTTTCAATTATAAAATGTAGTAGCATTGTGCATCTATTTTACTATATAAATTTATATTTTCTCTGCCGAGTTTCCAATGAATTAAATATTTCTATCTTTGTCCCTATCAAATTTGTTTCAATCAAATTGCATAAAATTTCATACCATTTTCAACGTCGTCTTGTTAACAATATTTTAAACGTTCATAGCGAATGACTAAATACAGGTACATGTATGCATCACAGAAATGCCTTTTTAAATTATTTTGAAACCAAACATTAACGCATAGGATAGAACAAGTATTTTATCAAAGGCATCTGCGCTTTGATCTTTTAAATCATTTCAATAGATTTTCAAAACATATTTTATTAATTTGGTTATCGCCTCCTTATTACTTTAATTCATATTAATACTGTGTTTCTGCTTGCTTTGAATATTGTGTCTAACTGACTAAGTATATTATAATAAACGCATTTGTAAACAAACCTTGTGTTATTCCCTGTTCCATTAAAAGCCATTAAAAGAAATGATGGATATAATTTCTAAATCTACAGAAAGAATATGTTGTTACCACTGAAAGAAATACAGGAGGCAGATAAAAATCACAAAATCTTGAAGAGAGAGCAGTAAATAAAATACCTGATACATACATTTGTAGATGAAATTATATTGAAAACTGGGATATATATAATACTCATTACTTTACACCATAGAAATAAAATATACATCTTTTGCAAATTATTGATAACTTAAAATATTTAAGACATTAACAAACGTTACGGTTTAATAAATGCATTCATAGTTTTTTTTTTTTTTTTTTTTTTTTTTTGGGGGGGTATAACATCCTTTAGTAGTGATGTTGTGTATATATATCGTCAATTACCTAAATGCATGTAAACTTAATTGACCCTTTGATCAACTAATTCTTTACAATAAAACAATCTTAGCTATAAAGTTTAATACACAATTAAACATTTATTGCTTTCCGGTTATTAACACTTATGGTTCACATCCTGCTGATACATGTAATTTTGCATTACACATTGTCATGCTTTCTCAGATGACTATGAAAACAACTTGAAATTGGGCTTTGACGTAGCTGTCATCACTGCGAGTTCTCTGAGATCGGTACTTTGTGTCATTTGTTATGATTACTGCAAATTTGATGAATGAACCACTATTAATTGAATTTCACTTCCGGTAGCATGAAGATTGCATGAAGTGGTGTTTTTTCTACACTCCGCCTTTTTATTGAAAAACTAGTTATTAAGTGTATATGAGTTATGAGTTATGAGTAGGTCTTAAAATAGAAACAATAGATGATCCAGAAACAACTCTGTATGTTTTAAGAACATATATCTGATAAAAAAGATTTTAATTGCTACAAACGTTATTTTAAAAAGAGCATTAGAGTAGACCGAAATCCATTCCCCGTGTAAACAGAGGTCAGTGGTCGGAGTCAGAATCGAGAGAAGATAGTTAATTTTGCGTATTATACTGATACGGCTGATAACCATGGACACCAGGGAACACGAAAGGTATGAGACATTGAAGCAACTGTATGAATCAAAGTCTGTGTCCGAATGCTTTGCAAGTTTGCACCTTAAATTAGAGGGGGATGTCGAAATTCTGAAAACAGAGGTCAAGGTACTAAGGGACAATGTAGAAAACCTTGATTATCATGCTAAACTCATGGATGATTGTATACAGGACATACACAACACACTCATCCCTGATATTGAGGAAAAAATCACAGCAGAAGAAGAGGAATGTTTAAAGCTGGAGTACTGGGGCCGAAAATGGGAACATGGTGATAAGTGGTGTGGGCGGAACCCCTTTGGCCTAGATGGCAAAAGTGACGGATTTACTTGTCAGGATTTTCTTTGAAAAAACTTTAAAGATACCTATTAAAGGAGCGCATAGCTACTAGGAAAAGAGGGAGAGCAAGATCATTGTGCGCTTCAACAGTCTAATAGATCGAGACGAAGTTCTGGCCGCTGAGATGCAATTAAACGTGGAAGTGGGTATAGTGTCGTGCCAGATGTGCCGCCGTCTGTTGAACACTACGCTTGAAGTTCAATCTTTTAAATGAAAGACGTGCACTGCCTTCATCCGAACAGAGGAAAGTCCATCTAGTTTACATCAAAGAGTATCCGTTCGTTATGCTGAAAAAGAAGGGATCATCATAGACTTTTTAGCAGACCTTCATGTATAACTAACTTTACTGAATTAACTTGACAAAAATATATCAAACAAATCTCATTAGAAATGTATAGTAACATTTTGTTTATTGTTGTTGTATGATATAATTACACTTTTTTTTTTGCCTTGGGTATTTTAAAACTGTCTCTGAATTGCTTTCTTTTCTATGTTGATAAATTGTATGTCCCGGTTTCTCCGCACATGACTAATTTGCATATTAGGTAGCTCAGGTAAGCATACGCAAATTTCACCGGATGTTGTGACTTAACCTGTTCAGATAAAAACACGGATAACAATTTTAAATCACTTTAAGCTAAAGAACCACAGAATATGTGTCTTTTGAGAGTATTTAGGTAAAAGGTATTCCAAATATGCACTTTATCTTAACTCGTCTAGATGTCAATAGTTTTTATAAGTTTTGAACGCGGTCACTAGCGGTCTATCTTGAAGCACACATGTCATGAGATAGTTCCTTATTACTTTTCCTTTTTTATGGCTTAAGAGCTCCACATGTAAGTAACATGTCACTAAAGAGTTTTTAGTAACTTTATTATCTTTAAAGTAACATATCAATCTAAGAGATAAGTCATAATCAACTAATGTACCAGAACAATCTGCTTTCAACAAAAAAGGGGCGACCTCTGTCAACAATGATCAACAGTTAAACATCCGATCCTCTAAATGAAACATTACAAAATCTCGACTGGGAAACAGATTTAGAGATATTACACCAGACATATGGATAAAAAACCTTTAGCATTAAAGGCATGAAGCTAGAGAGAAAAACAAATTTATAAGAACTAGATTTTATTTACACAAATGGCTGGGGAAAAGAAAACCCACTGTATTTTAGTTATTTAAAATTGTATTACCATGAATCGGGAGAAATTTTGTGGTTTTTGTTTGAACGGTAGGAAAAAAAGAATTTTTATATCACTTTCATTTTTCTCTGCTTATTTGTACTTTATTTGTTTATATTGCTCTGAATATGTTTATTGACTGTGTAAATTTAGTACATATATCTTTCACAACTATAAGTGATATGGAATACGGGTAGTTTGAAAATTGGATGCATAAATTGTAGAGACCTGTCTTCTGATAAAATAAAACTAGAGGCTCTAAAGAGCCTGTGTCGCTCACCTTGGTCTATATGTATATTCAACAAAGGACACTCTCCAACACTGTAGACGAGAATAGAATTAATGACAAAAATCTTATTTTTTTTTATCTTATATTGCTGATCATTGAAGTCTGTTCAGTTTCTCTCTATCTTATTTAACTTTTGCTCCAAACACAAAAGAGAGGGTAAAAAGAAAATCCTAATTTAAGGGCAATAACTCCTATAAAGATTTACAGTCCACTAATTATATCAGCAATATTTGACTTGTTAGTAGGTCTTGTCTTGCTTTTCATTTTTTATTATTTAAGTTTCTATCATCTATTATAATCTTTATCAAAACGCAAAAAAATGGTAAAAATCGTCATTATAGGGCAATAACTCCAATAAGGAGTCGTTGGACAATTAACTTATTTAAGTTTCTTTCTATCTATTATAAGTTTACGAATATAAAACAAAAAGGCAAAAATTTTTGTACAAATCGTCATCAAAGGGTAATAACTCTAATAAGGAGTCAACTGACGATTTCAACCATAAGACTTATTTGTAGAACTTGTTCTTATGATCATTTTTGCATTTTAAAGTTTCTCTTTATCTATTATAGTTTTCAAGATAATAGGCAAAAATGAAAAAAAGGGGTAAAATTTGTCATTTAAGGGCAATAACTCCTACAGGAAATTGGAAGAGCTCAACATTTTGAACAATTTTACACTTTTCAGATTTCCTCTATTTATAACTGTTATCAGAATAATAGACAAAACTTGCATTTTACCCCATATGTTCTATTTTTAGCCACGTCGTCCATCTTTGTTGACAGGCGGGGTTGTTGGACACAATTTTCAAACTACATACCCTAATGATGATTGTGGCCAAGTTTGATTCTATTTGGCACAGTAGTTTCAGAGAAGAAGATTTTTGTAAAAGATTACAAAAATTTACGAAAAATTGTTAAAAGTTGATTATAAAGGGTAATAACTCCTTAAGGTGTCCATTGACAATTTTGGTCACTTAACTTATTTGTAGATCTTACTTTGCTGAACATTATTGATGTTTACAGTTTATCTCTATCTATAATAATATTCAAGATATGTACCAAAAACTGCAAAATTTCCTTAAAATTACAAATTCAAGGGGCAGCAACCCAACAACGGGTTGTCCTATTCGTCTGAAAATTTCAGGGCAGATAGATCTTAACCTGATGAACATTTTAATCCAGTCAGATTTTCTCTAAATGCTTTAGTTTCAGAGATATAAGCCAAAAACTGTATTTTACCCCATATGTTCTTTTTTTAGCGATGGCGGCCATGTTGGTTGGCAAGCGGGGTCGTCGGACACATTTTTCAAACTAAATACCCTAATAATGATTGTGTCCAAGTTTGATTCCATTTGGCCCAGTAGTTTCAGAGGAGGAGATTTTTGTAAAAGATATAAAAAATTTACGAAAAATTGTTAAAAATTGACTATAAAGAGCAATAACTCCTTAAAAGGTCAATTGACAATTTTGGTCATGTTGACTTATTTGTAGATCTTACTTTGCTGAACATTATTGATGTTTACAGTTTATCTCTATCTATAATAATATTCAAGATAATAACTAAAAACTGCGAAATTTTCTTAAAATTACCAATTCAGGGGAAGCAACCCAACAACGGGTTGTCTGATTTGTCTGAAAGTTTCAGGGCAGATATATTTTGTCCTGATGAACAATTTTATTCCATGTCAGATTTGCTCTAAATGCTTTGGTTTCAGAGATATAAGCCAAAATCTACATTTTATCCCTATGTTTTATTTTTAGCCATGGCGGCCATGTTGGTTGGTGGGGGTCATCGGACACATTTTTTTTAAACTAGATACCCCAATGAGGATTGTGGGCAAGTTTGGTTAACTTTGTCCCAGTAGTTTCAGAGAAGATTTTTGTAAAAGTTAACGACGGACGACGGACGCCAAGTGATGAGAAAAGCTCATTTGGTCCTTTTGGGTCAGGTGAGCTAAAAAGTAGAGATATATTGAGCAAATGTAGAAAAAAACTATTATATTGTTTTCTTGGTAGATACTCATTGTAAGAAAGAACTTGAGAAGTATTGGCAAGCTGAATGGGGATATAAAATAATATTTGGGTCTCATACCACGAGCAGTAGGGGTGTGGCTATCTTGTTTAGAGTATTTTTTCTTTTGAAATTTTTGGGCAGAAAGTGGATGAAGATGGGAATTATGCAATTCTAGATATAAAATATTCAATCAGAGAAAGACAATAGCTGTAGTATATGAACCCAATGAGGACAAACCAGATTTTTACGAAATATTCCAACGAGATATTGAAAATTTTGGTAACACTTCAGTAATAGTGGCGGTGATTGGAATTTACCACAAAATTATGATATGGATACTTTACATTATTTGCATAAAAATAATCCAAAAGCTCATAAAAGGTATGTGAAATGATGGCAGAAATAGATTTGGTTGATGTTTATAGGGAATAATACCCAGAGGAAAAAAGGTTTTCCTGGAGAGGACCTAACAAAAAGCAAGCAAGACTGGACTACTTTCTTGTCTCCTCTGATTTTCAACCACTTATCACCTCATGTGATATTGGTGTTGCATATAGGTCTGATCAATCACCTGTATCTCTGTCCATTCAATTTAATACAAACGAAAAGGCAAAGGGACGTAGAAATGTAACAATGCTTTATTATACGACAAAGAATGTATTGCTAATATTAAAACTTGTATTGTTGATTGTATTGAACAATTCAAAATAGTTGATATTGAAAACATGGCAGAAATAGAATTTTCCATTTCAGATCAACTGTTTTGGGAAACATTGAAAATGATGATACGAGGTAAAACAAAATCTTATTCATCTTTTAAAAAGAAAGAATGCGTAGGGAAGAAAGAGAATTAGAACTTCAGTTTAACAAATTGAACAGTAATGAAAACATTGATGAAAAAAGAGAAGAAATTACTCGCATTGAACTTCAGTTAAGGTCTTTAAGAGAATCAAAAATAAAGGGGGCGATAATGAGAGCAAAAGCAAAATGGCAAATTGAGGGAGAGAAAAATACAAAATATTTTTGCAATCTAGAGAAAAGAAATTATATAGAAAAAGTAATACAAAAATTAACTTTAGATAGTGGGGAAACTATCACTAAAGAAACAAAAATTCGTGCAGAAGAAAAGTTATATTATGAGAATCTTTGTACATCCAAGAAAACATTTATAAATAATATACACAGGACTAATTTCTTTTCTTTTTCTTTATCAAAATTCTCTTTGATGAAAACGAAATATTGATTAAGAGGGGGAATTAAAAAGCTCAGAATTTATAATGCATTGAAAAATACGAAAAATGGAAAATCTCCTGGTTACTTAGTTTTATGAAAAAAATTTGCATAACATTATTTCTTTCCTGCTGCGTTCTTTCAAAGAAGCATTTATAGAAGGTAAATTATCAATTTCACAAACACAAGGAGTTATCACCTGTCTACCTAAAGATGGAAAACTAAAACATTTTCTACAAAATTAGCAACCTATTTCGCTGCTTAATGTGGACTATAAAATAGTATCAACATGTATTGCAAATAGAATTAAAAAAGTCCTTGATCACCTGATTAGTGAAACTCAAACTGGTTTTATGAAAGGCAGATATATTGGTGAGTGTACACGTCTTATATATGACCTACTACAAAAAGTAGATGAGGAAGATATTCATGACTTGCTTTTCTTGTTAGATTTTGAAAAAGCTTTCGATTCTTTAGAGTGGAACTTTATAAGCGAAACTTTGACATTTCTAGGTTTTGGTGACACAATAGTGAAATGTTTCACAACCCTATACTATAACTCAAAAAGTTGTATTCAAAATAATGGCTATCTATCTGATTTTTTTGTAATAGAGAGGGGGTACGGTACGGGAATCCGTTGTCTCCCTGCCTTTTTAGTTTCTGTTTGGAACTGCTTAGTGCATCAACAAAATATGACAACAACATAAATGGGAAAAAAAAAAAAATTCTGAATTTTTACTCAGCCAGTACACAGATGATTCGACTTTGATCCTGGACGATAGTGAAGAATCTCTAAATAGTGATTTGAATAAGATAGACTTGTTTTACTCCTGCTCTGGTTTGAAGGCTAACTTTGAAAACCCAAGTTATATGGATTGGGGCAAAACGGGGCTGTAGTGAGGAGCTAAACACAGATAAAAAAAACTATGGAATCGTTTAGGAAATTTCAAACTCCTAGGCATTCAATATTGTTTGTCAAAAGTTGATATATGTGTTGACAATTATTAATAAAAAAATCAAAAAGTAAAAAATCTATTAAGTGATTGGTCATTTAGTAATATTACTATATATGGAAAAAATTGTAGTTGTGAAAACTCTTGCCCTACCAGTTCTAATTCAATGTTTTACTGTTTTACCAGATCCATCCCCCGATATATTAAGGGAGATACAAGCTGTGCTATACAGATTTGTGTGGGATGGTAAAGGGGGACAAAATTAAAAGAAATATAGTATTTATTATATATAGTGTTTATTTACAATTTGGTATTTATCAAAATCAGCACTCAAAAAAATTAAAAATGAATTTAACCCTTTTTGGCAAAATGTAATTTCATCATGGGCCTCACAGTGTGAACCTCTGTCCACAGACCCAAGTGACATCTTGTCTCAACCATTTTTTTTTAATGATAATATTATGATTGGAGGGAGAACAGCTTTTTATAATAGTTGGATAAAGAAAAATATTTTTTCATAAATGATTTTATAAAGGAAAATGGAGAATTTTACAATTTTGAGAAATTTATTAGAAACTACAATATAGAAACAACATTCCAGCAGCGCCTGCATACGAAGTATATATCTCCCAATTGATACGATATTCCCGGGCTTGTGTTTCCTATCATGATTTTCTTGATAGAGGATTGCTGCTCACAAGGAAGCTATTAAGCCAAGAGTTCCAAATGGTGAAGTTGAAATCATCCTTTCGTAAATTTTACGGACGCCATCACGAGTTGGTTGACCGTTATGGAATAACCGTTTCACAAATGATATCGGATATGTTCCTTAAGTCGTAACTACAATACCCTTCCCTTTTCACGAATGTGACTTACCGACTTAGACTATTTACCGGATTTGTAATAACATAAGCAACACGACGGGTGCCACATGTGGAGCAGGATCTGCTTACCCTTCCGGAGCACCTGAGATCAACCCCAGTTTTTGGTGGGGTTCGTGTTGCTTAGTCTTTAGTTTTCTGTGTTGTGTCATCTGTACTATTATTTGTCTGTTTGTCTTTTTATTTTTGGCCATGGCGTTGTCAGTTTGTTTTCGATCTATGAGTTTGACTGTCCCTCTGGTATCTTTCGTCCCTCTTTCCTAGAGTTCATTCTGACCAATTTATGCACTTCCACAGGAATGGAAAGATGTTATTCATTCACAAGTCGTTTTCAAAATAAATACAGTCTGTCACAAAATTGTAACCGCCATAAAAACAATAGATAAAGTATCAACACATTTCTATAAAATTTTTCTAGATAAACTAAAGGAAACCCCATCTCGTATACAAGAGAAATTGAAAACAAAACTGGGAATCGATATCGTGGCCGAATAATGGAGTTTCTTTTTTAGTCTTCCTTTACTTATAACCGAAGATTCCACATTAAGGGCATTTCTATATAGATTACTCCATAGAATTCTAGCAAAAAATACTTTACTTATGAAATGTAAATATAGTGAAACAGAATTGTGCACTTTTTGTACAGAAACAAAGGAAAAACATATATACATCTCTTTTTTGAATGTAGATATGTTCGAACGTTCTGGCTAAATTTTTTCCAAAAGTTGGAAGAGGTATGTAAAATAAGTTTCCACCCAACTTTATCAAGTATAATCTTGGGTGTTGAATATCATGTATTTAAAGATATCCTTAATACATGTATTCTGATATTGAAGAGATATGTTTACTTATGTCGAGTTAAATTTACAGTTCCATCTGTTACTGAAGCAATTGAATGGCTTAGATATTATTATAGGATTGACATGGTCTCTATGAGTGTGTGCTCAACCAATAAAGCAATAAAAATAAAAGAAAAATGGTCAAATATTGATAATATTATTAACGGAAATAGAGCTTAAAAGAAGATGTATTCTTTACTGTATTATTGACTTAGTATTGTATTATAACAATTATGGTTAACCATATATTTATGAGTTTTGCAAAAGTTATTTTTGTACATCTTTATTTGTAGATAAGACTTGAGAATGATATTATGAAAATAAAAATATATATTACTAAAAAAATAATTGAAGTTTACAGTTTTATGTGATGTGATGTAAGTTAGGAGAGAGTCGAATGCTCACAAACATGTTATATCCCGTTACGTTCTTTATATGTCTATCCAAAGCTAGTAACAAACTTGTACTCAAGTAGTTGGCTATTCTTGGGATAGAAAATCCTTAGTAATTCGAAGTTTTGTAAACAGTTAAGTTATATTTCTGACCATATCAATGATGATTCATGTCAACATATAAATTTTACAAAGTCTATCACATATCTGTCATCACCACTTCATTATCCAAATGACAGAACACTTCAAGGTATAATTAAGAAAAGACAACATCTGACATGAGACAGGTAGAGGATAAATTGGCGAGGTAAAACGCTGTTTCTGTAAAATATCAACCCACTATCCTTTTAATTCCGAATCGTCGTTATAACAAAGGGAACTTCTAAAACATAGAATACAAATCGGCTTCTCATCCAATCAAATCTGACAAGACAGGCAGATAAACAGGTGGTCAAAACAAATCTGACAAGACAGGTAGATACACAGGTGGTCAAATCAAATCTGACAAGACAGGCAGATACACAGGTGGTCAAAACATGATTTGGTCAAACATTTTATAAAAGTTTATTACAAGTACAGGATGTACTGTGTAATAGAAAAGAGAAACGGGGGATGAATCAAAGATAGAACAACCCAACCATAGAGCAAACTTCAGCTGGCCCTTTAATAATAATGTATACTCGTTCAGCGAAAAAGACGCCACATTTAACTCAGAAACATATAAATGATTAAAATTAAAAAAAAAAAAAAAAAAAAAAAAACCACTCACAAGACTAACAAAGACTAGAGGTTCCTGAATTGGGACAGGCGCAAAAATGCGGCGGGGTTTCAATATTGTTTCAAGTTTATTACAATGTGGTGTTTTTCACACATATTTTGTACCCAAACAACATTTATGATTTAAAAAAGTTCAAGAATTGTCCTTCAAAGTTTTACTTTTGGCTTCATTGACTTGTTGACAAAGTTGTAGATAATACGTTCTCATCTAAAATTAAAAATTCTCATTCACGGTAATTTGCCATAATTCGTACTCAAATAGGACGAATTATTGCTCATAAGACAAACGTATGCAGAAACGAGAAAAATAAAGGAAAACACGTTTTTCTTTTTATCAAACACTTGAAAATTGAGAATCCGGCATACTGAACACCTGGTGAATGCTGAACTGAATTTTAATAAATTAACTTGCATTTCCCAGGCCTGTATGCCAGCATACGAACCTGGTGTATGCTAAAGTCTACATTTGATTTATACATTGCATTTCTCAGGTCTGTATGCCTGCATACGAACCTGGTGTATGCAGAACGGCCAATATTGAATCAAATGTTGTATTTCGCAGGTCTGTATGCCAGCATACGAACCTGGGTGTTTTAAAATCTTCAATGCAATGCATACGAATCAGTATAGCATACACACATGGTGTTGCCAAAATCCTTTACTTCAGTAGATTTCGGGTTGTTTTTTTAAACTACAAGTCTACGACTGTTGTAAATCTAAAAAAATGAAAACCGATTCTCAAGTTCCACGACTATGATCACTTTATAAACATGCAAGTTATCTGTTTTGTTTTTTGCAAATTAAAAGTACGGAAAAATGAGGCGATCATAATTTGTACAAGGTTCCAAGTTGTTGACAAAATTTTAAATGACGTCAGGGACCTTGTGACGTAAGGCGGAGGGAAATACAGACGGATAGCACAATGAGGGCCTTGACTTACGCGAGTTACTTTTACCAGTACACTTAATTAAAGTAATAGCAATTGATTACAAAACAAACTAGTTATTTTTATACTTTGTATTGGTAATTGATAAAAAGTCAAAGAACAAATGGACCTGCGTTGAATGACCACTAATAACACCTTATGTCACGCGCTCCTATATGACGTCATTTCTTAATGTAAACAATGAGAATGATCAAAGAAGGAGTTGCCGTCACGGAGAAGAAAATGGACAATTCATTGAAAAGTACGCTCTATTATCAAAATTTTAATATACCAGAAGCAAAAGAGAATGTTAGTATATTTACGGTAAGTAAACCTAGCTCAGCCGGACAGCAAATACCTGATTTGTCCGTTAAAAACCCGGATTTATTATTCGAGAATCAAGTGGAGATAATTTCTGAGAACGTCGTCAACAGATGTCGCTGCGTAGAAAAATAATTCCCCCGCGGAAGACGACCCGGTAGGAAATCGGGAATTTGTTAAACTATAAGAAACTAAAAGTATCACACGCGGTATGCATGATATGATAAGTTTTACAATTATTTAAAAGATATAAGAAGTCAAAGAAATGTATTGTTGAATCAGAAATTCAAGTCATTTATTTTTTCAGTCTTCGGAACCGCCATTTTTCAACATCGACTGTCATTGACAAATATCCAACTCGGGACGAATTGACACAAGCCAGTTTTACCTAGGAAAAATAAATATGAGAAGTTTATATTTATAAACTGGAACATGGAGAACAGAACTAGGATAGTTACATGACGTTACCCTTCGTTGTTTACACACGACGACAATTTCAGTACACATCACAAATTGGTAAGGCCCTGTGGGGACTCCCTATCATTTTTTCTTGAAACTTGCTCTGCTCTTGACCAAAACAGCTCAGAAATATGACAAACTTGCCACTAAGGAAAAGACAGTCAATATGTCTTTGAAATGAACAAAATCTGTTATTTTTTTGTGATTTATTTCCCTTTTTCATGCCCCAATGATGTCTTTCCAGTACACAAAAATACAAAAAATGAACAAAATTGGTTTTACTGTCTTATAAATCACACAGATATTATGAATTCAGCACATTATACGTATAAGAAAATGTAAATAAACCTCCCAATAACATCCCTTATAAGCAGTGCATTAGTTTTTGGGAAGTCCAGGTGTAAATTATTGTGACACTTGTCAGGTTTTGTCCTGATGACATGACTTCAGTGTAAACATCCTAAGATCTGATATATCATAGATAAATGACAGAGGAAAAACAGTTTGAACAGAGTCAGATCCTTATTTTGTAGCTTTCAGATGTTATTTCAAGTGAATGAAGATGATATCACATCATAATATAATATTGTTTGTGCTTATTCCCTATTCATCTTCTAGCAGTCATTCATTAGTTGTTCCATAGATGATTGTTCAATCTGCATCCAGTTTACCTAAATCAATCTCTATTTATGAATTTTAGTTCATTCTATTTTTACAACTGTTAAGCTGCATGTACCTGCATTTGATGAGGATTTATATATTAGGTCAACATGGTGTTTTTTTTTAATTCTCCATTACACATATTTCAGTATATGTTACCAGAGATGGTTTTATATCATATGTCTCTGATGGTACAAATTATACTTTAAAAAGCTTTTCATACTCATTATATAATTTTCACACCCCATGGCTCTGTTTTATGTTGTGATTGTTTTTTTCAATTTGAGTACATGCATTACTATCCCTTTAAATTACATAAAATTAGTGAAAAAGCTATTTTCAGTTCACAGTATATTGGCATTTAAATTTTATCATGTGTAAAGCATGTTTTGCACTATTTAGTTATTTGTTATACACGATTAGGGATTGGGTTTTAAGTTGACAAATACTTAGTAGCTGTCACACCCAGAATATATCGGCATTGACCATAACTGTTATTGCATATATATGTACACATGTTCTATAAAGTAACTTGACATTTCTGTTAGAGACTAAAAGTGCATTTTTTTTTTATATTTCTATACTCAGAAAAACAAGGTATCTCATTTCCTTTATCATATTATTAAGCTTTCATCAAATGAAGGACTGGTTGGTTCATGTAATTATAAGAGTTTGAAGTTTTTATTTATTCTAGAAAAATATAAAATTTACTTTATCTTGTTAAATACAAACATGACAACTCAAGGGGACAGTATGAGTATCCATGTTCTATGCCAAGCTTTATATCTCCTAAGTCCTATTAAGTTCTGAATGATTTTTAGAAAAAACAGAAAGTTCAAACTACTACACTTCATAATTTATTTTTTACAATATAACCCTTTTCCTAAATTGAGACAGCATACAACAAAACACATGACAGGTTTGCAACCACTGTCAGGCCAAATCTCAAAATATAGTTAGAATGAAAAACCACTGCAGAGAACAAAGTTCTTCAAAGATAAAATGCAATTCTGACATTAATTTGTTCAGGAAAAGATTTTACTTTTTTACTCAGTCTCTAAATACAAAATGAAATAAAGCCCTGATTTTGTTTTTATTATTTATATATTAATGAATTTTTCTCAATTTTTATTACCTTGTAATATTGCTACTTACAAACACATAGAAATTACTTGTTTGTAGATATAAGAAGATGTGGTATGAGTGCCAATGAGACAACTCTCCATCCAAGTCAAAATTTATAAGAGTAAACCATTACAGGTCAAAGTACGGTCTTCAACACGGAGCCTTGGCTCACACCGAACAGTAAGCTATAAAGGGCCCCAAAAATTACTAGTGTAAAACCATTCAAACGGGAAAACCAACGGTCTAATCTATATAAAAAACGAGAAACTAGAAACACTTATGAACCACATCAACAAACGACAACTACTGAACATCAGATTCCTGACTTAGGACAGGTGCAAACAAATGCAGCGGGTTTAAACGTTTTAATGGTACCAAACCTTCACCCTTTTTCTGAAACACTAGTGTAACATCACAACATAGAAAGTCACACTATAAAATATCAACTGAAATAGCTTAACTCAATCAAAGGACATATTAACACCATTGAACATACCCTGAACAAATAAATTTGACCTATGATACAATGTAAATACAAAATAAATAAACTAAGGGAAGAATAATAAAAGTAACATGTTATATCGGTATGAAATGTTAAACAATTTAAGAAAAACAATATGCTCGAACAAAAATATCAGCCATTTGCAATAACTTTAAACACAGGTAAATGCCTTCTTATAGAGTACTTTGATAATTCAAGTTTTAATCAACATTGTCAAGGGTATGATATCATATGCCAGGGACCAGAAGTTGTTACATTTCAGTGTTCATCATTAATAGACCTCACATAAATAATTACTTGCATATATAAACATATTTAGAATGGAAATAAACATTAAGTTCACAGATATAACTGACATTGGGTCTTAACAGAAATTCTCTAAAAATATCACTCTAGAATAGAATATATAAAATAAAAATGTACATTTTATACCCATAATCTTTATAAGATATATTTTCATGTAGATCTACTAAGAAAAAATCTGTTTCTGCATCACTGAATGCTGAATCAAAATGAAGTATTTATGTGTATTCAAGAATAATAATTGATTCTTCTAAGAAGATGTATGCCTTGAAACAATTATTTCCATCAAAGTATGACAAAATAGAAGTAAACATGCAATCAGGGAATATGCTGAAACATTTCCCCCCAAATGATGGAATTTTTTCACCAAAGCTTGAGGTAGGTATTTTTTCAATTAATTTACTGGTCTAAAAACCATCACATAGGACACGTTTTTATATTTCTTCTGAAGCTAATTGTGTGTAGTATTCTAGTTCAAAAACAATGTTTGTTTTTTTTTAAACTGAATGTAATAATATTGGCAATTTTCCTGATTTCTAGATGATTATAAGATATTTTTTGGAATATTTCAATTAAATAGTGATTTACCAAAGCAGACATACATTCTGTAATACTTTCTCTCACTGTTTGGGTCCTGATACCTGACAGGTGCCCTCATTCCAATGATTAATTATAATTTCCAAGATATTTTTCATATTTACACATTTTGCTATCGCATACTGATAAATTATTGGATATTATACCCCAGAATCACTCTTTCACTTACTAAAATTGAGCGAAATGCTTATTTTCTCTCGTTTCTGATCAGCCGTCCCTTCAACGACTTTTCATTCGAGTTATCTCCCTTTGGCCGGTCGCCAGTTTTGGACCTGTTGAATTGACACACTGCCGTTTTACCTGGCGAGTTTTGGTAACAATAGGCATTTCATGTTCATAATATCAGGAGGTATCATCCCTGAAAAGGAAAATACGTTACCATTCCGTGTGTCATTTCAATTTACATTTATTTACTGAAAGTGTCACGGCCGCGGCACGTTTTTTCATCTTTCCCAATCAAATAATCAAGGAAATTCTATTTTTTCATTCTTGAAAGAATAACGTAGTTAAAGTTTGAAACCTGCCGTATCTAATGATATATTTGGTTAAGCATGATAAATACATAAAATAGCTTTACGCCGTCGATTTCGTGGCGTCATTGCCGTTTCTAAAAAATGCCATTTTTTGAACTGAAAAGCACGTGACCAGAATAATAAAATCAACGCCATTATGAGATTTGCTGTCCGGCTGGCTGTTTTTGTACATTTTCCACGAATTTCATAGAACACCCCCTTTTTAAGATTGACTCAATCCGGCCTGAAAACTATTATTAAGATTATTGATTATGCTAAGTGTGTTTTCTCAAGAGGTTTGTCCACTTCAATCAATTTCATGCTATACAATTTACTGCTGTTATACTATCAAGCTGCCCCCCCACCCCAAAAAAAAATGGAGCCTTGCAAGACGTTATAAGTATTTGAACTAACCCATTCCTCCCCACCCCACCCCCTGAAAAGCATTTGGAAAAAAAATGAATGGGAAATACGATTAGGTGTACATCCACAGTGATGTCTCCTTGCATTAGTTACAGAGGCGGATTTAGTGGGTGCTTTGTGGGGAAAATTTGGTTAATTATTGAGGGAAGCATGACTGGAATGTTCCATCTCTAAAGCAGTCAGTACCCGTCCCGTCCCCCCTTATGAAACTTCTGGATCTTATGAAACTTCTGGATCTGCTACTGAGTTAAATCTCCCGGCTTTTAAAAAAAAATTGAAATTCAGCCCCTATCCAGATTTTCAAAATGCATGACGACCAATGCCCTTCAGTTCTTTTTCTAACAATTCTTAGGCTACAGACTTAGGGAAACAACTGTCCCAGGTAAGGGCGAGGGTTGAGCGTTCACATGTTAAAACCAGCCACACTAGTCTTTATGTGCCTGTCCCAAGTCAGGAGCCTGTAATTGAAGTTGTCATTGGTTCATGTATGTCGTATTTCTTTTTCGTAAATTGTTTTGCTATAAATTAGGTCGTTAGTTTTCTCAATTGCATTGTTTCTTATTTTTCATGTTGGGGCCTTTTATCATCTGACTATACAGTATTGGTTTTTCTCATTGTTGAAGTCCGTACGGTTGCCTATACTTGCTTACATCCACTTCATTTGGACTTTGGTGGATAGTTGTCTCATTTGCAATCATCCCACATCTCCTTATTTTTACAAGGAGGTTGTATGATGTTCTCCTTGTTTGGGAAAACTGTACAGTACATTCGTCACATGATCATGCAGCATTATGTGATGTGCGTATGTAAGAAGTTGTTACTGTAACAGGGTGATTTATGAAAAACTATCAACAAAATCGAAAGGCAGACAGAAAACTTTTGAAATTTAGTGAGCAATAAAAAACAAAAAAGAAGTAATTAAACATACATTTATTGCGAAAGGATCTGAACAGCACATTTCAAGAGTGTTCAAATTGGAAAAATGAATGTTATTAAGGAAATGACATATTTCGTTGATCTTCAATCAGATGCATGGTGACAAAAACTTTCAATGGAACGACTTGAATTCAACCACTAAGAACCCTTAGTTCAATAAATTCTAAAATCAGTAATTGTGATAATGTTAAAGTTATGAAGTGTATAATATTTACATATATATCTGTATATAATATGTAGTTTCCATTTCTCGTTTCAGCATTTTTCAAACAGTGGCTATACCTTTCATGTAACTATTTATGTGTTGCTTATGAATTGAAATGTAACACTTCTTAGTGACTGGATAGGTTAAACCAATGCCTTCCTAGAAAACTACGACACCAATGAACAGCACCTGACCTTTTGCTGTTCCTGCTAATAAAGTAAAAATGGCTTCACTAGAAAAGGACGACACCTAGAAAAAGCATCAATTCTTTGGCTTTAATATTTGAAAGATTTATTTTCATAACTCCAGTGTATATGCCAGTATACACAATTTTTACCATAGTATAATACTATAAATTCACTGTAATTTTCATATCTAAGCCAGTCCAGTTAGATATCGACTTATGATATGCAGTCAAGACAGATCATTGCAAATTGTTTAAATTACCGAGAATTAAAATGCATGCATGTTTGGCATACATCTTTTTACAGCAAATTGTATACAAACATCCCCTAAAGCATTTAAAAAATACCAAACAAAAACTTTGTCATACACCATGTTGACAGGCAGAGATGCAAACACAATGACTTAAAAACTTTGCTGTATCACTATCTATTTAGTATGCATATTGCCATCTATATCAGATTTTAAGACAGTTCCATTGTCTATCCATCAATTGAAGTTACTTACTTAGAGCATGATGAAAAATAATAGTTTTACAATTTAAAATATGAATACAACATACGGCTGGTTAGAATGCAAACCGTTCAGCTTGCTAAATATCCAATAAGTTCCACCAAATATGCAGAAATTTTAGACAGGAGGCAAACCCTACACAATTACACTAGCTCATTGAACACCAGCTTGGTTTGCCAATACTAAAATGTATGTAAAACTATAATTCAATAGAACATAGGTGGGTATACAGGCAATCAAATCTTGTATATATCCAAGTAAAAAATAAGTGTTCACCGTACACCAGTGTTGTATGCAAGAATACCGTGAACTGAAAATGTCAAACAAATATGCAAACTTTCATGTTCAAATGTGTATAGGATTATAGGTCGGTATGCCGACAAGCACACCTATGAATTCCATTTTTTCACAAGAGTTTATTGAAAAGCGGGTTGATATACAGGAATAAACCCCTGAGTGTTGCAGTTAAGAATTGAGATATTTCTTTCAAATTCAAACGAAGCTGAAGGCTACGTATACATAAGTAATTCCTTACATCCATATAATTCGGCCTTTGATGGAGATATGTCTCTTTCACAATCATACACATCTCCTTATTTTTGATAGAGGTTGGTTATGCAGACATAAGTAAATAAGAAATGTTACTACACAGTAAATGCTTAGCATTCAGGCATACAGACTTGCCACTACAAACATGTATCCAGAATAAGATTTTAGAATCCATGCAGGCATACCTGGCTGAAAAATACCAAAATAAATAATAATTTAAGGCTACATACACCAGGTTTGTATGCAGGCATACAGACCTAAACTATGCCAAAACAAATATATTGAAGGTTCAAAATACACCAGATTTGTATGCAGGCATACAGACCTGACAAATACTAGTATACGCATACAGTGAGAGTTTAGCATACACCAGGTCGGTATGCAGGCATACAGACATGACAAATACTAGTATACGCATACAGTGAAAGTTTAGCAAACACCAGGTTAGTATGCTGGCAAACAGACCTGACAGATTCTAGGCCTGGGTGTTGATATAAATCACTCTAGCATCCTATGAAAAAGGTTAATGATAAAATTATGAAGTTTTGGACTCGCATTAACAAAAAGACCAAAATCTTGCCAAAAAATGACAGACAAATATAAATAATGCTATGCAGTGACTTTTTAACGCGAAATATATCAATCATGCCAAAAGATGTAGCTTTTTCAAACAAAAATCAGTTAAGTGGCATATGAGAATTTCTAATTTTATATGAGAACGTGTTTGATCACTATTTAGTTTTGCATTTTCAACATCAATTTACATTATCAATTTGATTTGCATCGTTACCTTGTAGTTGTATCAAATATATTGTGACTGTTACGCCGTATGACTTCATATCAAAAGGTTGAGAAAGTTCAGCTTAGTTTTGGTGATTGCCAGCATTCTTTGACACGGTTGTGTTACTGTGGATTCATTTATTTTCGTTGGTAACTAATTTTCATGGATTAAGGAAAAATGTATTTCGTGGGTGTTAGATTACGTGGTTGATGACTCCACAGTATATAATTTTGATTGATCGGGACATTTTGTTGTTTACTATATAGGTATAACAGAGTTAGGTGCTTTTCACTGAAATGATTTTCATTTTACGTTCCGTTATGTATCTTTTTGTTATTTCACTGATCCCGTTTAACCATGGAAATGTTTGAGATATCGCAGCCTAGACGTGTGTCTGTCCGAAGACGACAGGAATCTCGCTAGCAACTATATTGTAACCTTTAGCTTAAATTTCTGTATTGTTTAGTGTTTTATTGCTTCTTCAAATTTCTACAACAAGAAATAATGGGATAACCGTTCTGCCGAAACTTGAATAGATAGAGAAAAATTGTAAATAGCAAAAATATTCAACAAATCTACATCTGCATATGAGCTAATTGGCTAAATCTACAAATGTAGGAGAAAATTTTAACGAATGTTTAGAAGCCTTTTGTTTTTGTCATTCTCACATGACGCATATATGCAAAGTACATGAAAAATAAACTCATCATAGATACCAGGTATACAATTGTGTATATCAGACTCTCGTTTCGTCTACAAAAGACTCATCCGTGACAAAAAGTATAACTGTATTAAATACTAAGATATTAATTTCAAACTAAACAAAATATGATTATCTCCAGTCACCAAGCTGTCCAAAATATCTGGAAACCAATACCAAATAGAATAACTAATAATCTTCCTGTATAAAGAAAGAAATATGTGACATTAATATTGTTTAACACGAATTAACTGAACGACTTTCGTAGTGAGTAAATTTCTGTGATTTTTTTTCTAAAACTCTTACGATTATCAATGGTTGATGTGTTTCACATCACAATTTACATTACTGAAGTAGAATCATGTTTATTAAAATATCCTTTCCTTGTGTTTTATACATAAATTTTATACAGTTAACAAACTGGTTTTGGTGGGGTTCGTGTTGCTCAGACTTCTGTTTTTGGTCTTTTTTTTTTTTGCCATAGCGTTGTCAGTTTATATTCGACTTATGAATTTGAATGTCCCTTTGGTATCTTTTGCCTCTCTTTGTCATGCAAGCCTGCAAGTATTATGGAATTATTTTGTTTGGGTAATCCTCACACTAACATAGTTATCAGTACTATAATCATTTAGTATTTGACTCTGTCTGTTCTGCTGTTAGACATGTGTATGTGTGTGTGTGTCATAACTTCAATTTTTAAATATTTCTAAAGAACTCCTGTTTGTTTGTGATTTAGTTAACAAATGAATATATTTAACTTCATTTGTAGCATGATTCATGTGATTTCGTTAGAGAATAAGTACCTTCACTGTTGAAAAAGGATCCATTCACCTGCAAACAATTGTAACTACCTTTTCTGAAACCTAATCCAGGTTGGAACTGGCACTGAAATAAAGCTGTAATTTGTCATTGAATACGACTTTACAATATACAAGTATGATAAATATATTTAAAATAAAAAAAAGACAGCGATTTTTTTCTAATTAATAAGAAAGGGATTAGAATAAAAAGTTGTTGTACAAAATTTAAACCAGAATTAAATTACAAAATTTCCTTTCTCCCTATAATATTGACACAAGTCGTTCCTTCGTATTGTGAAATTATAGCACAATCACTTATTTTTCCTTTTAAAAGGACGAAAAAAGCAAAAAGGTACCAAGGAAAAAATCTAAAATTAAAGAAAGAATAACCACACCACGATAAAAGAAAAAGACGAAAATAACCAACAGCACTATACGAAAACCTCACAGAACAAAACGAATATACCAAAATTCGTGAATTATCTCAGGTGATACGGTATCTGTTTAAACATTTATATACCACATTTTGTAACAAGTATGTGTGTAAAAATTACATGACATTTTCGTTTGTTCTGATATAAGGATCTGACCTGCACACAAAAAGTAATTTTGGGGCATTTCAATAGTCAATAGATGAGGCGAACAAAATATAAAATCAATATGTTTTAGTTTCAATTTACCTTGGTATTGGGAAGACATTTGTGAGTGCCTCTAAATACATTTAGGAATATATCAGCAGATTCATCATCGTCATCAATGTCACATTGATTGATATCAGACTCATTTAAGTTCATATCTATGAATGCAACACCTCTATAAACAAAATGAAAAAAAAAATAGTTCTCTTTTTCTGGACATGCATAGTTAACTAAATGTGATAATACACGAATGTGTTATGGTACGATTGAAATAAAATATGAAACATGTAGCCTCAAAACTTATATGGCACATGCAAATTTGGAAGAAACTATTCCTCCTTTATTGCTACCCGAATACGATTTAACACCGGACTTTACTATATATAAGCATACGACGTAGGACACTAGTGGAGAAGGAACTGCTTATCCTTCCAGAGCACATAATTTCATGTGTTGGGTTTGGTTAGATTCGTTACTTTTTATTTTAGGTTTGTTTGTGAACTGTTTTATAAACTGTTACAGACATTTTGTTTGTTCTGATGGTGATGTTTTTCTGTCTTTCTCCCCACTTATATATTTTGTTAATTTTCGCATTTTAATCCGTTTTTCGGTTAGGTGGTTCGAGCGTACTATACTGTTAAAAAAACAGAAACGCATAGATCGGATGAATTTTTCAAAATGCAAAATATATATTTTACAAGGTAAAATGAAACGGTCAATTGCATCTTTGACTTTTTACCGGTAAGTTTTAAACTTTAAATGCCCATTCTTTTGATTTGGCTCTCTTCCTAGTGCATATGACTGTTTTCGCCGCGAAATTTTGCTCACGTTTTTCACGAGAATTTAGTGGTCATCTCACTGTTACACTTTTGCGCATATAAGGACCAAGTTTGAAGATTTAATTCATCACAACGTTAAAACGCTGCCATGCCAACATTGGACCCTGCATATAGAAATATCGTCATCGGCCGTCTCCAGACAGGAGTGTCCCACAATGAAGTAGCAAGAACTGAAAATGTTAACCAGAGCACTATTTCTCGACTTTGGAACGGATACCAGCAGACTGGTTGTATTAAGGACCGCCCGAGGAGTGGACGACCTCGCCTAACCACTCCTGGACAAGATCGCTACATCCGGGTATTTCATCTACGGAATCGAACCGTTGCTGCAACAGCCACTGCAGTTGGGATACCAGGATTGAGAAGAATCAGCTCACAAACAGTCCGCAATCGACTGCGACAACATGGCATTAGACCCAAGAGGCCGTATTTTGGACCCGTTTTGTAGCCATTACACAGACGGAATAGAGTCCGATGGTGCAACAGATTGAGGGACTGGACATTCCGCAACTGGCGAAGAATCTGGTTCAGTGATGAGTCCCGTTTTATGCTTCAGATACGTGACGGAAGAATTCGTGTCTACCGGCGTATGGATGAACGTTTTGCTTCCTCGTGTGTCCAAGAAGTGGACAGTTTCGGTGGAGGAAGTGTCATGATGTGGGCGGCTATTTCTAATGATCGTAAAACGGAATTTGCTACATGTTCCGGGTAATTTAACGGCTCAAAGGTACAGATACGAAATTCCCCAACCTCACCTTATGCATGTTATTGTCCGACAGAGGGAGTTATTTCAGCAGGACAATTCTAGGCCTTACAGAGCGCATTTAACAATGGAGTATCTTGAGCAGAATAACATTAATGTGTCACATTGGCCTCCCATATCACCTGACTTGAATCCTATTGAGCATCTATGGGACCGACTGGATAAACGTGTACGCCAGCGTCAGACCCTTGATCAGCTCCGACAAATGTTGCAACAGGAATGGCGAGCAATTCCACGCAACAACATTAGAACATTAATGGCATCCATGCCGAGGACATGCGTAGCAGTCTTAGCAGCGAGAGGTGGTCATACACGGTACAAACTTTAATGGCACCGGAAGTAACTCTAATTGTGATAACTTGACTTTTATTCATCAATCTCGAAGGAATTGGCTGTCCTCTTCTCAATCCAAAACGTTTTGAGTGAATATCTTTATTAGTAATTGTAAAATTTCCATTCAAAATACATGTATTAAAATTCTTAAAATCCATTATGCGTTTCTTTTTTATAGAGTATAGTTTATTTCTAACTCACTAGGAAATCGTTATCTAACAGTGACCGATAATAATTGCTGACATCAACATAATTTAGACTAATGGTCTCATTGGCAATCATTCCGCATCTCCTTATATTTAGATATTGTTTTTAAAAAGTATTCAAGTTGTTCCTTGTATCATAAACACCATGTTGAAATGTCAATCGTCTGAATTTTACTAACTAAGGAAAATGTCGATTAGAAGTAATGGTACATTGTACGTTTGAATATTAAAAAAAAATCTTTGTTTGTTTCTAATCAATTTATTTACAACTTTTACAGACTTGGGACGATTTAAAGCTTGGCATATCATATATTCGTCAGTCTATTGTTGAAGTTTATATAGTGCCCTCCAAAATGTCTTTTGGTTATTTTTGTCGTTCGGTTTCTGTCTCATGGATTTGTTCCCAACATATCCGTTTTAATCATATTACGTTTTTGAAAAATGAAAAATTATTGAAAATGTGTATTGAAAATTGAAATAAAGACCATAAACATGACTTACTTGAATACGGGCTTTCCAGTGGCATCTTGTCCAAATATAGGCACAGAAAATGTAACTAACCAAATATTACTAAACCCACAATCAAAATAAGGTTTACTCCAGTATCCGTCTTCTTTTTGTGCAAAATACATCACAACATTCTCATCTTCCATGTCCGTACTACCGTTCCTATTTCATAAAGATTATGAATAAGAAATGATACGGGTCAATTAGACAGCAATGAAACAATGATAGATTCCGGTACTATAGTTGCCTGGATTTAAAATAGCTTTTTCAATGTGAAATGTTAAAAAGACATACAACAATGAATTCAGGAATGTGGTATTGATGGTAAGTCTTCATAGTCTCTGTAAAATTCTACCCGAATTTTTATCTATGTAGATTTAGAGGCGATGCGGAGCTTGCAATATTGTAATGAAAACTGTTTCATTGTTAAAACCGAAGGTTTACATCTTAACGTCTTTTGTTTTGTGTTTGTGTCGTTTGGTTGCTTGATCATTGACGTATAACCCGATTTGTCCTTTATTCGTTATGACGGCAGTTGTACAGAAGATAAAAGTTACACAATAATGCGAACTTTCAATATATGATGAAAATTCTAATGATTCTGAAAAATAATGTTTTCGTTTGCAGACTAATGCAAATGTTTGTAAAAGTTCGCAAATTTTACAAAGTAATACTAAAACGTCAAAATTACGAAAAAGTTTGCAAATAACCCAAATGCTAAGAAAATCATCAACACAATTGTTTGGCGCAAATACACTTCTGTATAAAAGTTATTTACTGACCTCTGGTGTATTTCCGTTAGAATTGACGATGCATTATCCCACTTTCTTGACTTTAGTTTGTAATACCACTCTGAATCAACAGAGGTGTAAACATAAGAAAGAGATAAATCGTATAGACGAATGACTCCATGTTTATAATAAGCATAAGGTGCAAACTCTTTGTATCTTGAAAATACACCTGGCTCAAACGCAAGACCAGAACTGAACACTTTTGGTGATCCCGTGATAACGACATTTCTTACAAAATTAAAGAATGTTAAATCTGGAATAGACTCCAATGTTCCTTTGTTCTGGTAAATTCTTGTCGACATGTAATTAGCATTATGAATAGCTAAGTTTGTATATCCATTCCACAGTGTGAAATCTAGAGTTAAGTCAAGATTAGCCGCAGAGCACATGTCTGTACGAGTATTTCCAATTATATTGAGAGCAGTGATTGCTTCTAACTTACCATCTTTTGCAAATGATTTAATTTCTTGCATCAGAACAAAACTTGTGAAGATAGCAACTGAAAATCCACATTTTGGATTCATCATCGACTATATAGACTTTCTGAAAAAAGGTTATATAAGTTATTTGAAAAACAAACTGTTTTTTTTTTTTTCAATACACAATTTTCTTAAAACAACAAAGATAAGACGGATTTTTGTTACAATCAGGTGATGAAATTTAAGAAGCAATATAAATATTTTCACAGTACTGAAATAAAGAAGTACTTGTTGGTATTAAAAAGCGTTTAAAAAGATCTTTGTTGATCTAAAATCTTATGAACACTTTACGGGTAGAACAAACCATAACGAACGTGCAATCAACAAAATTAATATGAAAGTGAAAGACTAGTCAAGTCAGTGAAAAAGTTACAGAACTAAAAGGTCACTGTAAAAGTAACAGGACAAAAAAGGTCAATGTAAAAGTAACAGAACAAATAGAGTTAATGTAAAAGTAACAGATCAAAAAGGTCTATGTAAATGTAACATGACAAAAAGGGTCAATGTAAAAGTAACAAAACAAAAAGGGTCAATGTAAAATTAACAGAACACAAAGAGTTAATGTAAAAGTAACAGATCAAAAAAGGTCAATGTAAAAGTAACAAAACAAACAAAGTCAATGTTAAAGTAACAGAACAAAAAAGGTCAAATTAAAAAGTAACAGAACAAAAAAGGTCAATATAAAAGTAACAGAACAAAAAAAGTCAATCTAAAAGTTACAAAACAAACAAGTCTATGTAAAAGCAACAACACAAACAAGTCTATGTAAAAGTAACAGAGCAAACAAGTCAGTGTAAAAGTAACATAACAGTCAAGCCAGTATAGAAATAACAGAACAGTCAGGTCAGAAGTCATTGTAAAATAAAACAACAGAATAGTCATTTCAGTGCAAAAGTTACAGAACAGTTAAGTCATGGTAAAAAATTCAAAACAAAAACAGTGTAAAGTGAAGAGAGAGAAAACTTTGCCAAGTCAGTGTAAAAGTAACAGAACAAACAGGTCAATGTTGAAGTAACAAAACAGTCAAGCCGGTTTAAAAGTAACAGAACAGTCAAGTCAGTGTTAAAGTAAAAGAACCGTCAGATCAGTGTAAAATGAAAAAAAAGGCAGTCAAGAAATTGTAAAAGTAACAAAACAGTCAGGTCATTAAAAACCAGAACAGTCAAGTCAGTGTTAAAGTTACAGAGCAGTCAACGCAGTGTACAAGGAAAAACACAGTTAACCCAATGTATGAGTAACAGAACAGTCAAGCCAATTTTAAAGTAACAGAACTTTCAAGTGTTACAGCAACAGAACTGAAGTAAGTGTAACAGTAACAGAACAGTAAAGTTAGTGTAACAGTAACAGAACAGTCAAGTCAATGTAAGAGTAACAGAACAGTCAAGTCAGTGCAGTGTAACAGTAACATAACTGAAGTCAGTGTAATAGTAACAGAACAGTCATCAGTGTAACAGTAACAGAACAGTCGTCAGTGTAACAGTAACAGAACAGTCAAGCCATTGTAACAGTAACAGAACTGAAGACAGTGTAACAGTAACAGAACAGTCAATTCAGTGTAACAGTTACAGAACTGAAGTCAGTGTAACAGTAACAGAATAGTCAAGACAGTGTAACAGTAACAGAATTGAAGTCAGTGTAACAGTAACAAAACAGTCAAGTCAGTGTAACAGTAACAGAACAGTAAAGTCAGTGTAACAGTAACATAATAGTCAAGGAAGTGTAACAGTAACAGAACAGTCAAGACAGTGTGATAGTAACAAAGCAGTCAGGTCATTTAAAAAAACAGAACAGTCAAGTCAGTGTTAAAGTTACAGATCAGTCAGCGCAGTGTACAAGGAAAACACAGTCAAGCCAATGTATGAGTACAGAAAAGTCAAGCCAATTTCAAAGTAACAGAACTTTCAAGTCAGTGTTACAATAACAGAACTGAAGTCAGTGTAACAGTAACAAAACAGTAAAGTCTTTACAACTGTAACAGTACAGTCAAGTCAGTGTAACAGTAACAGAACAGTCAAGTCAGTGTAACAGTAACCGAACAGTCAAGTCAGTGTTACAGTAACAGAACAGTTAAGTCAGTGTAACGTAACAGAACAGTTAAGTCAGTGTAACAGTAACATAACAGTCAAGTCAGTGTAACAGTCAAATAACTGTAGTAAGTGTTACAGAACAGAAATGAAGTCAGTGTAAAAGTAACAGAACTGAAGTCAGTGTAACAGTATCAGAACTGAAGTCAGTGTAACAGTAACAGAACTGAAGTCAGTGTAACAGTAACAGAACAGTAAAGTCAGTGTAACAGTAACAGAACTGAAGTCAGTGTAACAGTAACAGAACAGTCAAGTCAATGTAACAGTAACATATCAATCAAGTCAGTGTAAAACAATTTTTTTAACAGAATCAAAATAACCAAATAACAGTAAAATATTAAAATTATTTCCCACATAAACAGTACGCGATCGTAGTCCAAACAAATTTTTTTTTCAATGTAACATCATTACATTAATTTTGATAAAGGTACAATTTATATAAACATTCATATACGTATACCTAACAACAAAATTATTTTCATTTACCTGTGTTTAAAGTTATTGCAAATGGCTGATATTTTTGTTCGAGCATATTGTTTTTCTTAAATTGTTTAACATTTCATACCGATATAACATGTTACTTTTATTATTCTTCCTTAGTTTATTTATTTTGAATTTGCATTGTATCATAGGTCAAATTTATTTGTTCAGTGTATGTTCAATGGTGTTAATATGTCCTTTGACTGAGTTAAGCTATTTCAGTTGATATTTTATAGTGTGTCTTTCTATGTTGTGATGTTACACTATTGTTTCAGAAAAAGGGTGAAGGTTTGGTACCATTAAAACGTTTAAACCCGCTGCATTTGTTTGCACCTGTCCTAAGTCAGGAATCTGATGTTCAGTAGTTGTCGTTTGTTGATGTGGTTCATAAGTGTTTCTCGTTTCTCGTTTTTATATAGATTAGACAGTTGGTTTTCCCGTTTGAATGGTTTTACATTAGTAATTTTTGGGGCCCTTTATAGCTTACTGTTCGGTGTGAGCCTAGGCTCCGTGTTGAAGACCGTACTTTGACCTATAATGGTTTACTTTTATAAATTTTGACTTGGATGGAGAGTTGTCTCATTGGCACTCATACCACATCTTCTTATATCTATATACAGTTAAACAGTCAAATCTAATTATTATTCTACTCCTATTTTAGAATTATATATGTTGCTATAGGTATTTTGCGTTATTTATAATATATGATAAAATATAGGATTGATTGTGTATTCTCCTAAAACAAAATCGTCATGACAATAACAGTCTGATTTTTGTTTTAGTTACAGACAATCGACCATATTGACCTTGCTGACATTGGCAATTAATAATGAATCCTTATCGCCACCTTTATATATTAACCTTTCATTTTATATTAACCTTACTATAATCCAATCTCTATTCAACATTTCTATAACATTAGTCCCCGATCTTAACTCTTATCTATATTTTTCCGTAATCCTATTATATTTAGCTTCTACATAACACACATTGTGTTTCTATTCCTTACCTGTAGCTTCAGCCGAATACACTGACAGAACTATATCCCACATAGATTTCTAAACATTCATTGTTCACAATATTAATATCTGCCCTTTACTAAAAGAATAATTTTCTATCATAAACGATAAGGCAACCATTATATGAACATTAGCTAATAATTACCATGTTGAATGACATTTAGATGTATACACAAATACACTGTGTCAACACTACCCCGGCAAAAAGTGTTTCGACTCGTAAATGTATAATTTTCAGTACGCTGATGGACCACAAAACGACAGCTTCAAAGAGACACACAAGTTTACCAGATGTCTTCTGTTTTGCTTTATTCTTACTCCTAGATGAACGTGGAATAAATACAATTATGTCCTGCCATGTTGCAAATTAAAAGCTCAATATGAACTGACTGTAATGACTAAAACAGAACATGAACTTGATTTTCTGACTACAGGAACATAAATCTTCATTATCAAGAATCATTACAAAAATATCCCATACCAACTACCTTCCTATTTCAGTTTACCCCCATTGGATTTTTTTATAGCTTATGCATTGTATGAAAACAAACTGATTAACGATGAAATAAAACCAATAAAAGATTTAAAAGCAATGACATTTCATAAACATGGAGCAAAATTACAGAGCAGTCCTCTGTAAAAGATTTGCCCGAAGCCGAAGCCCCAACACCTTACCTTAACTTCATCAAATTTCTTCATCAGTTTCCACTACAAAGCACACCGCAAAAAGGACTTACTCTGAAAAGAATTCACTTACTTATTCCACATAAATACACACTCGCATCTATAATTTCAACTGAGAATACAGCTATAAAATGTCCTGAAGAAGATGCCTTTACATAAAGTTTACATTACATGATTTCAAAACAGCAATTAAAAATCTGGCAGAAAATAACCTGGCTATTGATTTTCTTTCATTCATCCAATTTGTAAAAGAAAACATATTTCCAATTGACAATATTTATCTTCTTGCTTTCTTTCAAGAAAGTATAAATAAAGGCAACAGTAGTATACCGCTGTTTAAAAGTCATAAATCGATTGAGAGAAAACAAATCGGGGTTACAAACTAAAACCGAGGGAAACACATCAACTATAAGAGGAAAGCAAAGGAACAACAGAAACACTGACGTGCAACAAAAACAAACGCCAACATACATAGAAACGAACTATTTGATAACAACTGCCATATTGCTGACTTGGTATAAGATAGATCATGTTGGCATAAATCTGTATCTATGGTAATAAAAAAATGAAAAGCAGCTGCATATCTTAATGATATCATTATCTGTCATAGTTATCCATACATAAATGTTACTATTAACTAAAAGAGATATGTGCAAATAATTTTCTATCTTGAATACTGTAACAAGATGTGATATTATTGCCAATGAGACAACTCTCCACAAGAGACCAAATGACATAGAAATTAACAACTATAGGTCACCGTACAGCATTCAACAGTGAGCAAATCCCATACCGTATAGTCAGCTATAAAAGGCCCCGATATGACAAATGTAAAACAATTCAAACGAGAAAACTAACGGTCTAATTTATGTACAAAATAATGAACGAAAAGAAATATGTTAAACAGCAACAAACGACAACCACTGAATTACAGGCTCCTGGCTTGGGACAGGCACATTCAGAATGTGGCGGGGTTAAACTAGTTTGTTGGCGCCAAACCCTCCCCTTAACCTGTGACAGTGGTGTAACGGCACAACATAAGAACAAACTATGCAAAGCAATAAGCGAAAAACAAATATGAGAAACAGCACAAAACGACAACCACTCAATTACAGGTTCCTGACTTGGGACAGGCACATATAGAATGTGGCGGGTTAAACTAGTTTGAAGGCGCCAACCCTCCCCTAACCTGGGACAGTGGTGTAACAGTACAACATAAGAACAAACTATAAAAAACAGTTGAAAAAGGCTTAACTCATCAGATGGATACAGATAGAAATACATGTAACAAAAAGGATACTTACATGTATACATCCCCACAACAAAAAGACACTAAGTACATATCTGAGAGTACTCGCAGTTACTGACAGCTAGTTCAAAGCCAATAACAACTAATAAAAAAAAAATATGCATCTAAGACTAAAATATATACATAAAGTATACATTTTCATTTACGACATTGTTATTAATGTCATTAATGTTAGAAATAGAGAAAAAGCCCTAAAGTAAACAAATATTGGAATATGAAGAGAGGTGATATGTCATATGTTTGTTTATACGTATAAAGCGTACAACAGCTGAATAATACACGTATGAATAAAAATGTAAAAGATTCATTATAAGATTTTTCAATAAAGTTGCCCGGGAGAGAGATGCAAGTTTATCCTCTGAACAGATCAATGCTTAATTTTTCCGTGACTTTTTTCAATGTCGTAAATGAAAACGTATATTCACGACAGGGAATGATTTGCACATATCTCTTCTAGCTCAATACTCTAATTCGGAGCAAGTCCTTTTTGTTGTGTGCACGTGTGCACTGGTGAAGAAATTTGACGAAGTCTATGTGTTGGTGGCTTTGGCTTCGGGCAAATATTATAAAGAGGTCTGCTTTATGAATTTGCTCCATAATTTAGTGCATTAAGCCATAGCCGTGACTTCTTCCTGACCATGATAGTAATTGAAAAGGAAAACCAATCATGATCAGGTATAAGACAAGACACTTTGAGGCTTTTTCTCTACTTCTGATATCAAAAATGCATATTTCTTAAACAACTAAAATATGGGGCAAATGAAATACCTTAAAGGGCGTTTAGCTGTCAAATTCATGTTCACCGATTTGACTCAAATTCTCATGTTTGAATTATAACAAACTAAAACGTATATCAAAATTACAAAAAAGTCTAAAATAAACAATTATCAATGCATGGATTCGATAATGTGTATCAACATTTCATGTGTATTTTAGTCTAGACGCCATTTAATTAACCATCGAGCTGACCTCGGAAGACTGCCGACGGTCATATAACCCGATATAAACATAAACAGAGATATAAATAGATACCGAACACGTGCAATTGGATTTTTGTAGGTCTGTTAGATTTCATATTATAGGTTAAAAAATATGTTAATAATCGTTTTTACCTGTATAAGAATGAGTTTTTGTGGATTGCATCAGTCAACCAAATGGTTTACCCTTGTTTCACTTTCAATGTTGACATTCTTTTCCTTTTAAAAGTTGAACACGCCTAGTTCATGCGTAACCTATATCTAGCTAAGGGATAAATTGAAGTTCACATGAATACGGATTGAATGAGGTCGAATTATTCAATTGCAAGTAAATAATTCATCAGCGATGTTTCTTAGCGTATTTTAACTAAATTGAACCAAACTGGCTGCTAAAAGCGAATTATTATTTCACTATTTCACTTTCATTAATGATTGAACAAAAAATGTTATTGCTTTGTTATATCTCGTAGCTAATGCGCCTATAAATTTGTAATGAGTCATCATAACAGAGTATGTGTGTTTGAATTACAAACTATCAGGTAAAGATCGAATTAAAGGCAAATCTATCATTATTTAAATAAATGCCTCACCCCCTTGAGACGCAAAATCTGACAAACCGAGCGACACATTACATTTCGATGAAAAATCAACTTTAAAAACAATAAATTTTGACTAAGTAGCTGGTATTTGGTTAAATCCTTTGATAGAAATTCATTTCTATATTAATCATATGGAAAAAAGTTGTTTTTTTATCCTGAAACTTGCATATGAAGTCTCAAAATCTGCAACATGGAAAACTAGGGAGAGGTGTTGGCGAAAACGGAGCACTGGAAACGTCTGTTTCTGCTTGCTGGAATCAGATTATGGTTCGGTTCCTTCCGTGCAATACATTATTTGCTGCTAACAATTTTCAAAAAAGAAATTTTAATACTTTTACTTACCTTGATCGCTTTTTCTCCGCTTCAAAACCGCCACCCCGTGTCAAACATAGCCAACACCCCGCATGTGGCGTTCTACACGGTGTGTAATTTCAACGGAAACAACTAATTTATTCAGGGGTAAATAAAGTCGACAATAGTTTACCGAGTTGAATCAGCATTTAAAAGGAAATAACTCTGGAGAACGATATTACAGTTTATATAATGTCCTTTTGAAATGTAATTAAACGACTGAGTATTGGTTTTAATTTTTGATTTTATCATCATGGATTGCACTTATGTATTTTTTTTTAAAGCACACAACTATCCGAATAACTAATATTATATAGCTATGTATTAAAACAATTACAATGTTACAATTATCAAGGACGGAAGTGTTTCGAATAACGAATTTCGAAGCTTGAATCTCGACTTACTCCAGGAGAACATTATTTATTTATTAATTGTAATTGGTTTTGAACTAGCTTTCAGTAACTGCGTGTAGTCTTAAATCGGTGCTGTGCGTCTATTGTTTCTATGTAAGTCTTTTCAGTTGAGACAACTGCATACCATATATTTATTACAGTTAATTCTTATGTTGTGCTGTTACACCACTGACCTATGTTATTTGGAGGGTGGAGCGCTCACAAACATGTTTAACCCCGCCACATTCTATCTTTGCCTGTTCTAATTCAGGAGCCTGTAGTTTAGTGGTTGTCGTTGCCGTTAGTTTATGTACGGAAGCCGGTTAGTGTCAGGATGGAGTTTTATACGACTTAGCTAACTCGTTATTACGACTTAGATTAGCTAACTCGTTATAACAATTTAGCTAACTTGTTATAACGACTTAGCTAACTCGTTTAAACAACTTAACTTACTCGTTTAAACAACTAAGCTAACTCGTTAAAACGACTTAGCTAACTCGTTTAAACAACTTAACTAACTCGTTAAAACGACTTAGCTAACTCGTTTAAACAACTTAACTAACTCGTTAAAACGACTTAGCTACCTCGTTATAACGACTATGCTACTTTCTTCATTCCAGAACTTAACTATACCCCCTAATATTTTGGTCTTGATTTATTTTCAATTGTCTTCTTATTTATAGATTTCTAAATTTTAACTTTTTACGATATTTAAAAATCAAAGACAAGTCTATCGGGACATTGTTTGGTATGCTTAAATTTAGAGATTGGAATATAGTGCTAAAATTTAGGGCGTAGGAGCCAAGTCAAAAATCGTTATAACGAGTAAGCTTAAGTCGTTTTAACAAGTTAGTTAAGTTGTTTAAACGAGTCAACTAAGTTGTTTAAACGAGTTAGCTAAGTTGTTATAACGATGTAGATAAGCTAAATCGTTATAACAAGTAAGCTAAGTCGTTATAATGAGTAAGATAAGTCGTTAAACGACTTAAAAATAAAAATCCACCCTGACACTAACCGGCTTCCGTATTTATGTGTGTCATATTGGTTTTTCGAAAGTAGTTTTGTTATAAATTATAATTGTAAGTTTCTCTGGTTTGAATTGTTTCTCTTTTTTCATATCCGGCCCGACTATACGGTATGGGGTTTTCTCAATGTTGAATGTCGTACGATGGCATATAATTGCTAGTATCCACTTCATTTGAACTCTGGTGGATAGTTTTCTCATTGGCAATCATACCACATATCCCTTTTTATACTGATCATTTTCCTGAGTTTTATAATTAGAGTATCAAATAAAATTTTGACATTTTATTATTAAAAAGGTAATAGCAAAAATATCAACCATTCAAGCCCGGGTATATATCTTATGCTAAAAAGAAAACGCCTCAAGTGTATCTAGTTTATAAGGAGAGGATCCATGATGGATCAATTCTTGAAGAATGGATGATTTCGATTGGAGACACATTGAGTTTTATAAATGTTCAAATTCCTAATAATATAAACGGTACCAATGTTACTGCACCAGTTGTGCATTTCGACAATAAATGTCTCTTCAGTGATGCTCGCTGCCAATATATTTAAAAGTCCAAAACTTACTCAAAACTTGAAGAGGTGATAAAACCAAAAAGGACAACAAGTATAGCATAAAGCTTACGTTTTCAGTTTTGTCATGTTCATATGTACTAGTACTTAATAAACTTGAAAGAAAAAAATGATCTTTACTTATTTCTACAGATGCTCGATTTTTGATTCTTCCAGTCTCGAAACATGTTTTCATGTGGATCAATTCTTTTTTAAAGATCACCTTTGATGAATTAACTAATCATAGATAGGCTTAATATTTTGTACGCAAGACGTGCGTTTCGTCTACAAAAGACTCATCAGTGACGCTCAAATCAAAAAAGTTAAAAAGACCAAATAAAGTACGAAGTTGAAGAGCACTGAGGAAACAAAAATCCTAAATCTTTTGCAAAATACAGCTAAGATGATAGATTCCTTCTGTAGAAAATCCTTAGTATTTCCACAAATTCAAAGTTTTGTAAACAGTTAATTTATAATTATGATAAGATACCTGAAAATGCAGTTTATCGAAAAAGTGAACAAAATGTCCCATTCACCATAGACATGTTCTGCTCTTTGGTCGGGTTGTTGTTTCTTTGACACATTCCCCATTTCCATTCTCAATTTTATTTACTTTGTAGAGATTCATAGATAAAAAGTCGTTACTAAAATGTGTGCTCATGTTTTTTAAAGTAGCTCAAAAATGGTGATTTTTAAAAATAGGTTCATGTACGCATAGTTTAGTTTAAAAAAAATTTCATATCACTGGTTTTAATATAATACAGAAAAAAAAAATTGCAAATATAGATTTTTGCCATATAAAATATTTTTGAAATGCTTCATGAAGATCAATTTGAATCGTTGATAGAAATCATTGTGTTTGCTCTCTCTGCGTTTTGCAATATTGTTACTGTTATCATATTTCAGCCATTGTAAGCACTTGATTTCTCAAATTATCTAAACATCCCCCAAAAAAAAAAATGGTAGATTTGTTTATCTTTACTGAATAGAAAATGTATGTAGCAATTTTGAAGATTTCTCTGTAAAAGTTTGATTCTGATTCTTTTCCAACGATTTTTTAAATTTTCATTTGGCAAATTTATACTACATACTACTACTACAAATGTACTACTACTACTACAACTACTACTAATAATAATATTAATAATAACAACCGTTCATTGGCACCTCACTTCAATCCCATAGTTATGCAGGGCTCGTATTGCTTAATGTTAAGTTTTCTGTAAAGTGTTTTTGAAACTGTGGTTTGTCTTTTATTCTTATTTTTTTTGGTCATGATGATGTCTGCTTGGGAAGCGACTCATTTTTTTGAAACCTTCATTTTGTATCCTCTCAGTTGTTTACATACACAGAAAAAAACATCAAACACACAAGTACATAAAAGCTCATAAATAGCATATTAGTTTATTAAACAAATCAACCAAATAAGAACAAATTATAATCATTAGTAAAATTTTCAAAATTGATCACAGTTAGAATGAGTTGATAAAACAATGATTACAGAAATCTTGATATATTATATGTAAAAAGTGTAACAATTAATCAAACAAAAGTATCACAGCAATTAATATGATAAACATGAATATTAGTAATATCACTTTATTTACTGAAATATATCACTAAGCCTCCAGCTTTTCGTTTTGTAAATTTGGACATTGATTTCTTTACAAAATTATAGAATCTTCCGTTCCAATTTTAAATTCTGTTCCCCTTTTGGGTTCGTATTTCCTGAAATAAAGGCCAAATTAAACATGTTTCTGGACACAATGCAATTTTGTATTGTTTCAAATTTAAGCCGGGATTATGTAGGCTTTAAGAGTTTTAATAATGAGTTCTACTTTTGAATACAATTAGGCTTTATATCCTTACGTTTTCTCCCACTGAAAAGATTTAGTTGTTCGGAAAATCGTTGATAGCCATTTTTGACAATTTGTTAATTTCAAAGCAAAACATACATATGTACATTATGTGATACGTTTGTTGCCCATCCGTTCTTTCGGCAATCTTTGATGTATTACTGGTTAAAACCCAAATATCATTTTATTTAGAAATCCTAAATACATTTTTGTAATATTATGGTATATGGACTTGCTTAAACATTTTATTTATATCATTGAATTTATTCTTAAGGTAAATGCTTCAATTACGTCCTTTATAATTAATCAAATATTCAGATTAAAAAATTTAAATAAAAACTATAACCGGTATGAGTTCAACATCAATGATTTTGTCAGATCAACCACAGTGGGTGCCACTATGAGAGTAGGAACTGTTTTTCTTCCGAAACATGAGTTAAACACCAATGATTTGTCAGATCAATTACAGTTGGTGCCACTATGAGAGTAGGAACTGTTTTCCCTCCGAAACATGAGTTAAACACCAATGATTTGTTAGATCAATCACAGTGGGTGCCACTATGGGAGAAGGAACTGTTTTCCTTCCGAAACACTTGAGTTCATCCCCAAATAATTTGATTGGGTTCATAGGCTGGTTCTCTCCCTTGCAACATACGGGTATCTGAGACAAACAGATAAAGGACAGGGAACCAGTCTAATTGGGTTTGTAATACTCTATCTCTAATGTTCTGTATAGTGTTTTGACAAATGTTGTCTTAATAGTAACGGTGTCGTCTGTTTCATTCTTCTTATGGTTTTGAATCCCCCTTTGGTATCTTCTCCTTCTTAAAGTACCATGATTCCAAAACAAACACGAAGAATAATATATAATTAAACTGTTATAGAAAAAAGTGCAAAATGTTAATTTGCTTGCTCTTAGATTTTGAATTCTGTCCTACCCGTAGCAAGTGCCTCTGTTCTAATGATACATGTGATACTCACTCGGGCAAAGTTGATTTTATACGATTTTTGTTTTCGTATAAAGGTTATTTTTGTCTTTGGTAATTTTGTATATAAGTACCATGCTACCTGAGAATCACGCAAAAAGTGATTATTCGGCGGAAAGACTACACTTTTTTTATTTTTGATATTTTTTGTTCAGAATGCATAGTTATATTAAAACTATCTATAATCTACTCGTGGTCTTGGGAGATATAAGATATAATATGAAATGCATTATGAATTAAAGTACAGTAACTATGATAATTCTATGTTCGCTGACAGGAACCATTTTGTGACATTTGATTTTACTTTCATCAATATCACCAGCCGAACTCATAAGATGTATAGTTTTATGATTACAAGGAATTGTTTGTTATGTTTCTATTTGTTTGTTATATAACTATTTGTTTGTTGAATATTCAGAAGAGTTACATTGTACAAAATAGTGTTGGTAAAAAATTGCCATGTAAGCAGAATAATCGGTGCTATATTATAAATAAGACTTACGTGTATGTGTGTACTTACGTCAACATAATATTTCCATATTCGAACATTTTTTTAGTGGCTTTTACTATTTCCTCTTTTGGGGGGTCTTGCATTTTGTAATATATTACTTCCTCTAATCCAGACTGTACTATTAACTTGGCGCATTCGTTGCAAGGAAAAAGCGTCACATACATACGACATCCTCTAACATCTGCCTGTATTTTATTTACTACAGCATTTAATTCAGAGTGACAAACTACAAAAGCATTGCAAGAAGTAATCACATGCATAGTGTTGAAAACTTTATTTATGTATTATTGAAATCATTTAAGTACATGGCATTGTGATGGTCGGGCATTCGTGTGTGATTATTTTGTCGTTTTTCTAACTGATTTAATACGGACTATAGATAATTTATGCATAAAATGTACAAGAAAAGTAAAAACAAATTATTATCAATTCTAATGACATCCAAAGTTTATACATAATTATCTATAATATCTAGTTGCCTGAGGTTATAGAGAAAAAAATATTTACTAATGTATGTTTAATGAAAAGTATGCATTGTTGCTTATTTTTGTTAAAAGAAGAACTAATTTTACAATTGAATTTCTCAAAGTTCTTTTTTTCCTTTAAGACAACTGAATTTAAGTAGACAGTATATACATTTATATAAGTGTATATTTCCTAGTTGGTTCGATATACGAGTGTTTTGTAGTGACGTCCCTGATTTCAATGGACGTAATATTGTAACTAAAAATTTTACTGCAGGAACATAGATGTCATAAGTTAGTCACAATTTTACTTAATTCAATCACAATTGTAGAGATTTATTGTGGAAGTCCACTTGCAGGAATATAATAAAAAATAGTATTTTGCATCCAGCTTTTAACGGTTACATTGTTTATAAAGTGAACATACTTAGGAATTGTCCTATAAATTCCTCTTCTTGACTTTTTACATTTTATGTATTTTGTTCAATAACTGCGATTCGTATTTCATTTAGATAAACACTTATGCTAATACTAGTATAATTTCTCTTTGTTTTTTTTTTTTGGTTTAGTTTGTTTTCGTCACAACAGAAGATCATATCTTTCTGTACTGTTTAAGACGTTGCTGTGTTAAAGTATCTATGAATTACAATGAAGTACAGCAATTGACATTTAGTGTAGAACGACATGATTTCTTATCGGTAGTTTAAGTCATCTGAGCCAACTGCGAGCATACAGTATAATTTGTTATTCCTTTTGTTTTTGGTTCCCTATTATAATGTAGTTTAAGAGTTAAATGCTATTCCTGGTCTGACTTGTTTGTGAGTTCTTCTATGTACGTATTGATAATCTACTGATCGACATTAAAACTTTGGGAGTTCAGATCGAAGTAACAAAAACACTACATTTGCGTGTGCCTGTCCCACTCAGGAACCTTTTAGTTTGTTGTTGTATGTCATATCTTGAAATATATATAAAAAAAGAATATGTGGTATGATTGCCAATGAGACAACTCTCCACTAGAGACCAAATGACGTAGACGTAAGCAATTATATAGGTCCCCGTACTGCCTTCAACAATGAGCAAACCCTTACCACATAGCACGCTATGAAATAAACGACATGACAAAATGTAAAGCAAATGACGAGAAAACTAACGACCTGATGTATGTACAAAACAATAAACAAAATGATATACAGCAACATACGACATCCACTTAATAACAGGAGTCTGACTTTGCACAAA
Source organism: Mytilus coruscus (assembly GCA_017311375.1). Lineage (NCBI taxonomy): Eukaryota > Metazoa > Mollusca > Bivalvia > Mytilida > Mytilidae > Mytilus > Mytilus coruscus. The sequence goes on along the minus strand of CM029597.1, from coordinate 27,396,894 downwards.
CACACACAGAATGTGGCAGGCTTAACATGTTTGCAGAAGCCTAACCGTCTCCTTCACTGGGACAGTAGTGTAACAGCACAATATAAGACCAGAACAAAAAACAATTAGTTGTGATGTAAAGCACAATAACAACTAACAAAAACACTTAAGACTCAAATTACTGATCTGAGAATACTCGCATTTTCAAAATGCTCCAAATTTTCTGAAAATTTACAGAAAGATGCATAGCCATGCATATAATGTGCATTCACTTTTAAAATATTTTGAAGTGGCTGCCGCTTAGTGGCAATTTGGGAGGGTGACTACCGTTATTGCTTGCAATAGCAATTCTTGTTTGTTTACTTTTCTTGTTCATAATTCATCAAATTGACTTACCATACAAGTGTTTATTGTCCTGGGCAGTTTGACCTTTTCCCCAGGGAAAGTCGTCATCCTTGCAATTGTTTGGCATACCATTATATCCCATCCCAACAATCCTTTTGTCGTTATTGACAATACATGCTCCAACCTGAAACTATAATGTCGTTTATGGATTTCGAGTTCTTTACTTTGAAAAGGTTGTAGTTATGCTTACTTAACCAATAAAAAGATTGTTCGGGTGATGTTGGGGATTTTTTCGTTAACTTCTAAGCAAATTTTAGAAAGAGGAAGTGTTAATGTGATATGTATATTAATCATACTTTGTACTAGACAGACAAGCTGAGCCGGATTTGTAGCGAGATAGTATACTAGGGTAATAGTTGAAAAAGAAATTTCACCCTACACGGACATGTTATTTTGACTTCGAGCCGATCGGTCATTGCTCTTCCTTTTAAATGCATAGCGTAAAGCACCAGATACCAATTTTGAAGTTTTTACTTTAACTCGATCGGGTTTCGAACCCACGACCTCTCGCATATGAAGCACGCTACCAAGAAATCACTGAGGCGGTACGGAACTTGAGCCGGAATGGGTATGGTTATTTAGACAAATCTTGAACAGTGTAATTAGGAAGTTATTTGGTTTTTCGGCCTCTAAGCCAAATTTGAAGACATTTTTGTTACTTTTTACATTAAATGTTTTTTGACAATTCGTTTTCGGTCGATTACTATTTATTAAATATTTTGTTCAATAGGTCTGAAACAGGTTCAGAATTTTCTTAAAAGACACATATAAACCAAAGTTAAGAGATGTTTAGAATTGGATCTTCCTTTACACTTTGGTTTAATAAAAACCAAAAATTGCTTGATAAAAAGAAAAATAATTGAATATCGTAATTGTAAGCAAATGTTGAGTATTTAAAAATCTGGCGGATCGCATGCGAGTCGATAATGCTTTTAAAATTCTATCAATTTGGGGCAAGTGGCCTCAAAGTAGCATTACAAGTACACATTTATCAATTATTTTCTACATGCATGTTATGATCAGAATATGTTTGTGTTTTCTTTACATGAAAATTATTCTAATAGAAAACTATGAGCAAAACGTTAGTATAAACATTTAATACCACAGGAATATCATTCATTGTCACAAACCTGAGTTTCAGGATCTTTACTCCTTTGTGCTGATAAAAATGCTAACGCCATGAAATACTCGTCCCAACCTAGATTCCACGAACGCTTGTTACTCTTTTCGATTGTTTCTGTAAAATTCAGAAATAAACGTTTGTGTAGAAAAAGACAAATTATGATAGAAGTTGTCTCCCTGTGCGTCATTACAAATTTATCAGGAGGAAAATAAGAAAGATATGATTAAGCGCATTTTTTAATAATTTATTAATCAATGCGATGTCAACATTGCTATTTCGCTGTGAGAAGACGAAATAATTTACAGGTTGACCTACTTGGAAGGCCTGATATGAATGATTCCTACAACAGAGTTGTATGAGTGGAACATGTAAAACGGCTACGCATTAACCATATATGAAGCTTTTTAAGGGGACGGGCACCCTACCCCCTCCCCTCCTTAATCTGCCCCTGAATAAGCGTTTCATACATGATCATTTGTAGATAATTTAATGTACATTTACGACATAACAAGTTTCAGTGGGATTATAGACTAACCGCGGAATCGAAAAGCTTGCGACCGAGTGTCCTTACTCAAAAATGCGAGTTGTGTTAAATTAAGGTATTAGAAAAGTACAATAAACAAAATACCGAACTCCAAGGAAAATTCAAAACGGAAAGTCCTTTATCAAATGACAAAAGCAAAAGCTCAAACACACCAAACGAATGGAAAACAACTATCGTATTCCTTACTTGGTAAAGACATTTCCTAATGTAGAAAATTGTGGATTAAACCTGGTTTTAAAGCTAGCTAAATTCTCGCTTGTATGACAGTCGCATATAATTCCATTATATCGACAACAATGTGTGAACAACCAAACAGACATGAAAGGTACAAATGTCAAAAATTGGGGTACAGCAGTCAACATTGTGTTAAAACTATAAAAACATTTCAACAAAGAAAAACAAACAAAATGGCATATAGACACTCTATAGACAAATTACATACGCAAAAATGAAGGACAAGAATACAAAAATGACCATAGCACAATAACGGGATTTATAAATACTGAGCAATGCCAAAAGTATATTACCTAAAATTGACTAAACAGTAAAGGTTAAAAATATACAAAGCCAATAAAAAGAATACTATAACACGTAATTAGGATGATAAACAATGTCAGTACATAGAAAATTACTTAAAGACCGTCATGTATCATTTGTGAAGTTGATTCGGAATAGTTATCAACAAGGTCTTGGTATCTCCCGATGATTTTCCCGAGTTGTTTTTTGACATAACCCTGGTTCATCAACTTTCAGCTCAGAAACTGGTGACGTTTTATAAATTCTGAGTAGCAGCTGCAAGCTCTTGGATACCGAATGAGTTGGGAAATATATATCCCATATGCAGGGGAAGTTGGAATATCGCTGCTAAGGTGGGGGAAATTTATAATTTCAAAATTAAAATCGTCTCGTTTGGCATAGATTATGGTACTGAGATGACCGCTTATGTCAAATTCGATGTATAAGTATAAACATGAGGCGGAGGAAGCCGTGTCTGGTGTTTCTTTAATTTCTAGTTCTGGAGGATATATCAATAGAACCCAATCAGAAAAGTTTGGATTGTTAATGGAAAGAACATCATCCATATATCTGAATGTGAAATTAAATGATCTGGCTTCTTTGATCTTCTTGTTTTGACAAGTGTCTGAAGGTACTCAGACGACTCAAATGAAAATAAGAAGAGGTTGGCAAGGAGAGGCGCACAGTTTGCGACTATAGGAATGCCGAAAATTTGTTGAAAAAGTCTACCTCCAAATTCAACAAATATGTTGTCAATACGAAACTCCAGCATACTGATGACTTGTTCCTCTGTGTAGCATATTTTACCTTTTTGTTCACTATTAACGAAATATGCCGTATGGTATCTCAAAGCAATAAATTTATAGCGTATGTTACCATTTGTATATTGAAAAGCATTGTGGATTATTTCTTTTAGACAATATTTCAAATTCACATGGGAAATGGTGGTATACAGAGTTGAAAAATCAAAAGTTTTTATAGAATTTTTTCAGAAAAAGATAGAGATTTAAAATTATCCTAAGTTCTTTAGAGTTTTTTGAAATCCACATATGGTTAATACCACTACGCGAGTAAACAGTTTCACAGTATTTCCGAAGACCCTATTTCACTGCGGACAAAATGTTTGTCAATCTAATAGACAATTCCTTAGTAGAACATGCTGATGAGCCGGCAATGTACCATTGTTTGTACGGAATTTTTGTGAAGCTTAGGTATCCAATACAAACAAGGTAAGTCCTCAGATTTGCTGTTAATGTAATTTTCATTGAAGCCATGAAGGACTTATGATTCGCCAAAATCTCATCCTTGTCAAATGATATGTTTTATATGTGAAATTAACTTAGCGCTCATTTATTCCCAATTCTTTTAAAAGACACTAGTAGCAGTACGATAAGTATATAGGTTTTTTTATTTTGATAGGAGACAACTTTATTAAGTTGATGGAAAAATTAACCCAAAGAATTGTATAGAGGTATAGGGGTAGAGTTATGATCTCACAAAACATGTTTAACCCCGCCGCATTTTTGCGCCTGTCTCAAGTCAAGAGAACCTCTAGCCTTTGTCTTGTGTGTTTATTACGTTTTGGTTCATTTATATGTTTCAGAGTTTAGTGTGGCGTCCAATTCGCTGAATATTATACATTATTGTTTAGGTGCCAGATGAAGCCCACCTCCGGGTGCGGGATTTTCCTGCTGGGTTAAAGACCTATTGGTAACCTTGGGATGTTTTCTGCTCTTTGGTCGGGATTTTGTCTCTTTGACACATTCCCCATTTCCATTCTCAATTCTATATCTGTGATATAACTATTCCTTGACTAATGTTAGAGTTAAACTACATCAACTGGTTAAAGAGTTTTCTAGCTATAGATGTATCACTCTATTTATAAACAGTTTTCAAAATTAGTTCAGATTTAACTACCTACTTCATTTTCCCATATCCCTACTAATATATACTTCATTTCCCTTATTCAATTCTCATACATTGATTGTACAGCTCTCAATGATTTGTAGCATGATTACTAATCTTGTTTCAATGTCGAGTTCCAGTTGACTGGACACTATATGGTAATACTCATTGTCCAATCAAATCTTTGTATATTATAAATAGACTGTTACTCCGGCTTATCATTACCTTCAGAGGTCAGTTAAGGATACTGATGCAATTTTTATGTTACAATGTTTTTCATTGGCTAAAAGTTACCATCAAATCCAAAGTTGACATGTCGTATAACTAACTATTTGATAGTCCTGTGGTAAATTTTGTCGATGATGCGAACTTACATAGAAAGGATTGAACTATCAGGCGGATTAAATTGCTGGCATACAATGTCGCTTGAACTGTTGTTGATATCTGATCTATGGCTGCACGTACGTTTATTAAGCCTTCCTTTCGTGTCGTTTCACCGACATATACCAATCCGCAAAGGTTACACTCTAATCCGTAGACTAAATAGTTGATTTACGATTCAGATCATCGTAGCTTCTGGTAAGGTAAGATTTTGTAGTTAAATTGCTAGTGAATTGAGCATCTGTTATTAAAATTATACAGGTTTTGCAGTTTTTGGTTTTACATTTCGAAATGAGACAGTGTTGTTCAAAGTCATTAAAATCCAAAATGTCTTGTGGTAGAACTAAAGACGGCCGCGTACGAAGATTATTGCTGTTGTCATTAGTATGATGATCTGAATGTGTCAAATTTGATATATTTGCCCTGTCTGGTGATTAGGGAATACATGTCATATCAGACAACAGCGTGTCCATGGTGACGTCTGTTTCGAATCTTTTTATAATGGGCGACGTCCGAGCCAGTATTCTGTTTGATCTTCGTAAATTCAGGCATATTATGCTACTGGGCAGATGATGTCCTCCGGGATAAAATGTCCACCAGCAGAGACATTGACCCAGTGGTTGTAAAAGAGAGACGAAAGATAACAAAGGGACATTCAAACTCATAAGTCGAAAATAAACGGACAACGCCATGGTTGAAAAAGAAAAGGACAAACAAAACACAGAACACAAAACACAACATAGAAAACTGAATGAGCAACACGAACCCAACCATAAACTGGGGTGATCTCAGGTGCGTCGGAAGGTAAAGCAGATCTTGCACCACATGTGGCACCCTTCGTGATGCTCATGCAAGTTCAAACCCGGTGATAAGTCTAATTCGATAGGTCACATTCGGGGAAAAAGGGAAGGGATTGTAGTTACGACAATTGGAACATATCCATTGTCAGCTGTGAAACAGATATTCCATATCGGTCAACCAACTCGTGATGGCTTTCGTAAAATTTACGAAGGGATTATTTCAACTTCACTATCTATCAAGGAAATTATGATAGAAAATACAAGCCCTAGACTATCGTATCAACTTGGAGATATATACTCCGTATGCAGGCGCTGCTGGAATGTTGCTAATAGAAATGGAAATGTCATCATCGGGAAGCTGAAATCATCTCTTTTGTTGTGAAGTTTTGTTTTCAACCGACCTCATTGTCAATTATTTAATGTAAGTCAAGATATGAGGCAGACGTAACTGTATCTGTTGTATCGTTTATCTCAAGTTCGATGGGATAGATGCGTTCAACATAGTCACCAACTTCTGAATTATTTAGTGAAAGAACATCATCCATATAGCGGAAAGTGAAGTTAAAGGAAAATTCTAGCTTCTTTTCTTTCTTCCTAAGAAGTTTTTGTATGAAGTCAGCCTCATATGAATAAAGGAAAAAGTCGACAAGAAGAGGTTGGTTCCCATGGGAATGATGAATGGCTTGTTGAAAAATACGTCCTCCAAACGTAACAAATATGTTGTCAATCAGGAAATCAAGCATTTTGCACTAGTAGCAAGATTTCAGTCTTAAACGGCCATTTTGGTCTGATCAAGTCTTAACGGACTGCATTTACCGCAAGGGAAAAACGTTAAGACTTTTTCAGACTTTCAGACGCTGTTCCGATCAATAGAGATCAGTCCGTTCAGTCATGTCAAGATAAACAAGACGGAAGGCTCTAGCGTTCGATTAAGATATGTTAAGACGGTTTTGGACGAATTCAGACCAAACATAAAAATAACGTTCAAATTTTTCAGATCAGCTTAAGATCTTTCAGAGTGTCAGTATGATACTAGGAGTTACGCCCCTTCAGGTTGATGATGCATTTTGAATACAAAAAATGTATAATATAAATGATAGCATTAAAAACGTAACTTTTGAATAATTAAACATAAATTCATTTGTTGATTTTTATTTCTGTTATTTTCTTTAAGGTATTAGGAATGAATATATCTAAACGTTTTGTTAATTTGTTTTGATGAGGAAATAAATTATTCGTCTATAACTGTTTTTGGTTATATTTTTCTAATTTATATTAATTAATGTATTTATCTACTTATTAACTGTATATTGCAATTTTTTTTAATTTCACAAATAATTTCTGACGCCTGTATTTTATGATGAATAATTTATACATGTATTTTAACTAAGGGTTGTAAAAGTTACCGTTTATAACAGATTTACAATTAACGGATATTATTGTCTCAGGTTAGGGTGAAAGTTGGCGCCTGTTAAAACGTTTAAACCCGCTGCATTTGTATGCACCTGTCCTAAGTCAGGAGCCTGTTGTTCAGTGGTTGTCGTTTATTGGTGTGGTGCATAAGTGTTTCTCGTTTCTCGTTTTTTTTTTATATAGATTAGACCGTTGGTTTTCCTGTTTGAATTGTTTTATGCTAGTCATTTTGGGACCTTTATAGCTTGCTGTTCGGTGTGAGCCAAGGCTCCGTGTTGAAGGCCGTACTTTTACCTATAATTGTTTACTTTTTACACATTGTGACTTGGATGGATAGTTGTCTCATTGGCACTCATACCACATCTTCTTATTTCTATTGTGTGGATTGGAGGAATCTGTTTACTGTGCAATCGTTAATCACAAAACATTTTTGTTATACACACAAATTCAAAATGGCGTTAACCCGGTAAAACAATGTAGTCCTTGATCGTGAAAGAATAACTAACGGTGGTCAAGCATTGCGATCGGATCGTGAATGCAATTAAGTGTAATTCTACTTCAAAATTTGTGAAAATTCTGCTGTATTTTCAAATTATGTTTGTCAAAATGATTCAATTTCCTTAATAATGAAAGTTAAAGTTAAAGAAAAATGATGTACTTTTTAAGAAAACACAAAAGGCGACACACAATCCTATGACCAACAAAGCAGGACCAACTCTTTCAATTTGTTTTTTAGTTTGGAATTGGGGATACTTGTGTAAATTGTAGAAAAGTCAACTGTTTTAATTCTATTGCAAGATGAAAAGTCTTAGATTGTATGTACTCTAGAAGATCTTTGGATTTTTTAAGTATCCACATCTGATTCACGCCACCTCTAGAATAAGTAGTTTCACAATGACTTTGAAGCCCGGTTTTGATTGCTGATAAAATTGATGTTAATAATATTGAAAGAGGTTTCGTGGAGCACTTGGAAGACCCAGCAATATAACGTACGAAGTTAATAAGTATTTGTGATAAAAACATATTATCAATCCTACATTATTTTGTTTTAAAAACGTTTAATTTAGCCTTACAATGCTTAATTCCAAAATATACATTAAAGCCATTTTCATACACATACCAATGCAAATGTCAAAGGAAATGCGTACATGGAATCTATATATACTTAGTTATACAGACTCTTTTAAAAAATTCTTGTTATTGCATTGAAAAGGACATTTTGGAGAGTAAATTCATTTTATGTGTCCGTGTTTTGTTGAGAGCAATCCGTTTATTTCGAGTGCGTCCATGTTTTATCGAGTGAAAAAAAAAAAAAACGAAATTCCTATGGCTAAAAAAGCACTTTTACGTTTTACAAACAACGAAAAGGTTCAAATGAAGTACTTTTCAAAGCACGAAACCAATGCATTAACCCAGTTTGATAATGATGTATTAATTCATAAATTGCATCATGCATTTGAATATATTGTTGTTTAATTGCCAAGTCTTATAAATTACATGGACGCCAGCATACGTATATTTGGATAGACCAAACATGTCTGCGCCCAAGTAAAGACTGTTCCCATCATGCACTACCTTTGTATTTAATCCACACAGGTTTAAGTATGTTTGGATGGATCCAACATGTCAACACCCATGTTAACATGCCAGCGCCCAGGTAAACATGTTGTATCGATTCACACCTACGTAAACCGATGTCGATTTCATACAGAAAATATACAGGATGTGAACAATCTTCATGTAAGTGAACCGATAGAGATTTCATACAGTGAATATTTCGTGATTTAAACAATCTATGTGAGCACAGACATGTTGGATTGAGACGTATGTACACATAATGTGTAAAGCGGGTAAATGAGTATTATTTTTAACAGAAAATACATTCATGTTTCATTTACTGTCACTATTTGTCTTGATGGTCATATTTTTATCGTACTAGAAATTTAAAACAAGAACAATGTTCAAAGGCTCCTCCTGTGAAGATGAGTCTGCTTAAGAGTATGTTTTGCTTGGTCACACAGAAATAAAGCACCATCATAGCTTCCTTTCCATCAGAAATACGCTTGATTCCAATCGTTATCTTTCCGTCAAAGTGTTTGGTTTTAGGTGACGTTGTTTGACGTCATTTGTGAGTTTGTTGGGCATAAAATCTACGTCAGTACGATGAGCTAAGGGATGAATATTCTAATTGGGATAGGATAACTTCCTTTAATATGACTGCTTCGATAATTGTTTCTAAATGATCAATTAAATATATTTCTTAAGTCAAGTTTGGATTATGACCATTAGAATAAAGACGGGTGTTTGAAAATGTCAGGCAGTCACAATTACTTTATCAGTTCAAAGATGCAGGGATCCAGTTAGCCCATAAATCGTTTAAATAACTGAGAAATCAGCGTATAGTAAAATAGTATTTCTGGTAACGGAAATGATATGGATCAAACGTATTAAAAGAATAAAGTGACAATTTATCTTTGTTGGATGTACTCATATTATATAGATATTTCGTTTTGTTTTGTTTTATTATTTGAAAAGGATCGTCTTAATGATTATAAATTATTTTTTCAATGTTTATTAAATACATTGGATAACAACCCGAGACATGATTTATAACAAACCTTTTCTTAAAATTGTTAACCTCCAAGGGGGACTGGGAATAAAAATATGGTCACTCAGGTCCTCTTTCGGCCGGCAGTAAAACAGTACCCTTGACAAGGTGGGCGTCCGTTTGGTTGTGCAGGATGAACAAGAACACAGCCACGTCTTGCTCTTTTAGTATAATATTTGTGTTTATATTGATTTTTCTAATATTTTACTGCTATTCATTAGTTTTCTTACCAATATTTTTAAATCTCATGGTTTCGCAACAGTTATATATATCATAAAATATCGTTAAAAGTAAAAAAAAAGTAGCATGAAATGAAATTGAAAAGATTACGATTCCCCTGTACTCGGTTCTAAAGACTGCTTTAAATAGGACCCAGTGATTTCTTATATATCGTTACATGTATATTGCTAGGTTATTGTAAAATGTTTTCATTACAGAAAATTAGCATTAAATCGAATAATGTTAAATTTGATCAATATTGTAATATGTTTTTGTGACTTATTGCAGCCGGACAGCAAATCTCATAATGGCGTTGATTTTATTATTCTGGTCACATGATTTTCAGTTAAAAATGGCATTTTTTATCCGCGGCAATGACGCCACGAAATCGACGGCGTAAAGATATTTTATGTATTTACCATGCTCAACCAAATATATCATTTGATACGGCAGGTTTCAAACTTTCACTACGTTACTCTTTTAAGAATGAAAATGTAGAATTTCCTTGATTATTTGATTGGCAAAGATGAAAAAAACCTGCAGCAGCCGTGACACTTCCCAGTAAATAAATGTAAATTGAAATGACAAAGAAAATGGTAACGTATTTTCCTTAAGAGGGATGATACCTCCTGATATTATGGCCATGCAATGCCTATTGTTACCAAAACTCGCCAGGTAAACCAACCGTGTGTCAATTCAACAGGTCCAAAATTGTCGACCGACCAAAGTGAGATAACTCGAATGAAAACTCGTTCAAGGGACGGCTGATCAGAAACGAGTGAAAATAAGCATTTCGCTCAATTCTAGTAAGGGAAACAGTGTTTCTGGGGCATAATATCCAATAAAATTATAATTAATCATTGGAGTGAGGGCACCTGTCAAGTTTCAGGATCTAAACAGTGAGAGAAAGTATTACAGAATGTATGTCTGCTTTGGTAAATCACCATTTAATCGAAATATTCCAATTTTGTTTTCTTATAATCATAAAGAAATCATGGATATTGCTTGTGAAATTGCCAATTATCACATTCAGTTTTAAAAAAAATACATTGCTTTTGGACTTTAATACTACACACAATTAGCTTCAGAAGAAATAAAAAAAAAAGTATGTGGTAATTTTTTTTTCATAAAGATAGGGGTTTTGGACCAGTATTTTTTTAGAAAAAATACTGATCCCAAGCTTAGGTGAAAAAATTCCAGCAAAAAAGGGAGAAAAATGTTTCAGCATTTTCCCTGATTGCATGTTTACCTCTATCATGTCTATTTTGTCATAGTTTGATAGAAATAATTGTTCCAAGGCATATATCTCCTTAGAAGATTCAACTAAGTACTATTCTTGAGTACACATAAATACTTCATTTTGATTCAGCATTCAATGATTCAGAAACAGATTTTTTTCTTTGTAGCAATATTACAAGGTAATAAAAATTCAGAAATATAATAAATAATAAAAAAATATAATCAGGGCTTTATTTAGAGACTGAGTGAAAAAGTAAAATCTTTTTCTGAACAAATTAATGTCAGAATTTCATTTTTCTTCGAAGATTTTTTTTTCTTTGCAGTGGTTTTTCATTCTAACTCTATTTTACCTTTGACCTGACAGTGATTGCAAGCCTGTCATTTGTTTTTGTGTGTTGTCTCATTTCAGAAAAGGGTATTAAAAAAAAAAAAAAATTCATAAAATGTAGTTGTTTCTGTTTTTAATCATTCATAACTTGTTAGGACTTAGGAGATATAGAAATTGGCATATGACATGGATACCCATCCACCATTTACAGTTCCTTTGAGTTGTCATGTCTGTATTTAACAAAATATATTAAATTTCCTATTTTCAACAGAACATAAAAACTTCAACTCTTATTATTAAATGAAACCACCACTCCTTCAATTGCTGAAAGCTTAATAATGTGATAAAGGAAATGAGATACCTTGTTTTTCTGAGTATACAAATGAACAAAAATGCACTTTCAGGCTCCAACAGAAATGTCAAGTTAACAAAATATATTAAATTTCCTATTTTCAACAGAACATAAAAACTTCAACTCTTATTATTAAATGAAACCACCAGTCCTTCAATTGCTGAAAGCTTAATAATGTGATAAAGGAAATGAGATACCTTGTTTTTCTGAGTATACAAATGAAAAAAATGCACTTTCAGGCTCCAACAGAAATGTTAAGTTACTTTATAGAACATGTGTACAAATATATGCAATAACAGTTATTGTCAATGCCAAGAGTATCAGGATGTATTCTGGGTGTGACAGATACCAAGTATTTGTCAACTTAAAACCCAATCCCTAATCATGTATATCAAATAACTAAATATTGCAAAACATGCAATAAACATGATAAAGTATAATGCCAATATACTGTAAAAAACCTGAAAATAGCATTTCACTAATAATATGCAACTTTGTATCTTTTAATGGATATAAATTTATGTAATCAAATTAAAAAAAAA